>CAKNWW010334384.1:0-16316 GCA_932074435.1 Andricus kollari
TATCGTCACTTCTATTGTCGCTAAGCAAAGAGACTGCCTGCTCGTAAACTACACAGTTCAGATCCCAGAGATTAAAATATTCAGGGAGCAAATCAAGTAGAGCATTATTAGCTTCAGATAATTTGTCCATCCTGAGAAAGACTTTTTGGCGGACAGATCTCCTACTTCTCATGTTGGCATTATCGGCTATCTGCAAAGGTGGTCTTGCTGGAACGGGTGGTATGTTCTCTGGAGAATGTTGCTCTTCTTGCTGAAAAAGAGCTTCATATCCGTTACTGCGCAAAAAGGATACCTGATGTCTTAAATACTGAGGCGTTTTATGAGCATATTCCGGGTGCATATTGACCCAACGGTCATGTAACCTCTGCATGAATCCTCTTCGCGTCGGTGAGCTTCTTTTCCAACAGGTAAGGATGTCCCTCCTGAGTTGGTCCGACCACTTCAATCGATGTTCTCGCGTTTGTCCGGGGCCATTGCCTGATGATTAATTAATTATTAATAATTATTAAGATATAAATTATTATTATTATATTTAAAATAATCATGATTATTTTCACTTACTGTCAGTTTTAGCCTCTAGAAATCTATTCAAACGAATTGAATTGGCAGCAATGTCCGCCCTCCGAACTATCAGTAACTCGCGGAGGGTAATGTCGTTGCCAATCATTCGTAAACCCCGATCAACACCCGCGGCATCGAGAAAACTCACCATACATTTAAAAATTAACTGTAATTCCCAATCGGCTAAATCCCCCGTACTACCACACATGACGATGATTTTGGCAAATAGTGCTGGAGAAAACATTTTTGAGTTAAAGTTTGATCAAAGAGAAAGAATAGCAAGCGAAGTTACTTCTAGCGTAGATCTAGAGAATCTGTGCTTTTGAGGCTGTGTAGGGTGGCTATATCAAAGAACCAAAGGTAGATGGTGTGGGAGGGGAAAAATTAGGCGTTTACTAGGACTACCTATGATCTTGAAGAAAATTCCAAAATAGTGGGAGATGTAGACAAATTTTGCATTTTGAGAAATCCTATTGGAAATGGCGATCTGACCAATCAGATGGTTTGCCACACCTCCAATTTTCATGGGAACCATCGTCAAGGTTTTCCCTTAAGTGATCAAATCTCCAAATATAGGCAAAAGTGTTAGACAACAGCCAGCCTGGCGATTATTTGAGGAGACTATATATACTCTGTAAAGAGCTAGCAGTCTTTACTACGGTCGCCTCGCATAATACAACACAAGCATTATGATCATCATCATCGAGGTGGCCGTCTAGACCGCAGTCTGGCCCAGCTTTGTACAACAGGTACCTAGAGAGAGGGATTAACCGTCGGACTATAGAATTCGAGGCTTGCTTGCCATAAATATTTAGACACAGAATTCTTGATTGAGTTTGCACACGAATGATAACATCCTAAGTGTTTGCAGCAGGTGTATATTGAATTTAAAATTTTTTCAATCGATTCAGTATTATCTAAATAACTAACAAACATTTACACGACCATCACAGGCTGTAAAAGTTTTTCTAGAGAATTCCTCGCTTCACAGTATCGCCGCCCTCTCTATTTACCTGTATTACACTGCTATTAAGGATAACAATCTCTTTCATTCAATACGTTAAAATATGCAGTCCTTTGGAAAATTATTGAAATCTTTTTAAAATAGGTTGTATTTCTATTATTTTAATAAATTGTTGTGTATTTTAACCATTTGTTTTTAATGTTAATTGTGGGTGCTCATGGACAGTGTCACGCTATATTTTTCTCTATTCCCGCGTATGTAAATCAGATCAAAACGCATGTGTGAGATACATACCTCCATCATGCGCTTCTCTCTCTCTCTCTCTCTCTCACACACACACTCTCACTCTCGTGAAAGTAATCTTATTGGTTGAACACATGTGACGTCATATCTACACAGCCCCACCTGAGTAAGTCCGCCATGGGTGAGCTATAAAAGCGGCCACACAGGACACAACCGTCAGTTATACTCTGAAAATTTCAACATATAACATGTCGCAGTCTCCAAGTCAGACGATGCAATCTACCGTCAATCAGAGTGAAGCCTCAAAAGATTTGATAATGAAAAGTGTATCAAAAAAACGAATTTGTCCTGCAGATATGTCATCATCTGAAAGTGTAATAGTGAAAAAAGCAAAATATTCACCTCGTCAGCCTCTGATTCTTGCATCAATATACGACTTGAATAAGTCTTCTTCAAAAAAGGTTATTCTTGGTTTGGAAATTCAAGCCGATGGATCGTTTGAACCAGTTATACGATTCTTGGACAATAAATCTCATGGAATCTCCTTAAATCGTGATGAATGACTTCAGTTGCAACAAAAATTCGATCCCGCTTGTTCCTACTTGGAGGATCGAACCAGCAACAGTAACTCCGACTTTCGTTCTCTACCGATAAAAATTGGCCGCTATAACTTGTTTTTCAAAACTTCGTACAATGCAAAAGCTATTTTAATCAAAAATATTGTACAAAATGCAGCAACGACAACAGAAGCCACACCAACAAATAGCGAGACGCAAGGAAAAAACGAGAAACTATATCCCGGGCACTGTTCTTCAAGCACCTACATTTCAAGGCCTCATCAACACTGTTATTTGCATTGATGAACGCATTAGAAGTATGGAGCGGGTTTTATCGAATGTCAAGCTCTGCAAGAATATTTTCGTGGCAGAATTGAGTGCTTATTTTTTAGCGGAGAAAATACACAGGCCATCAAGTGAATTTGTGCGTCAAATTGTGAATGTTAAATTTGAGTACATTAAGCAGCAACTAACGACCAAATTTTCACCGGAGTTTGTAAATTCACATTTTGAACTTGTATTTGGCGAAATAACATGTATTTTAAACACTCAAATTACTAACGAAATGAAAGATAATCTGTGTAAAATATGAAAAAAAGACTAATGACAATCAAAAAGTTTTTTGGTACCTTCTGTCCAAATATTTAATTTAAAAATATGTCTGTCATATGTTTTACAATAATTCTTTTGTAGAAAAACATTTTTTATATTTAAAAACAACATCTCGGGCAAAATTTCAACGATAAATTGTATGATTTTTAATGGTCGAAAATGAAAGACTACATTTAATAACACCGATCACAAGTATGTGTATACATGTATATTTCTCTTCGTGTTTGTGTGTGTGTATGTATGAAATATGTGAGAGCACGTGTTTGCATTTTAAATGGAAATATAGCAAGAGTTTATTATTAAACAAATTTCGAAACTGTTATCTGCAACCATTTTTCTGAGACTGAAATAAAAAAATATGCTTTTAGCTAATATGAAATTTTTCTATTTTCCTAAACCCTCCTTGTGTGCGAGAGTATATGAGATTAAGATCCCAGCTCAGGCAAGATAAGATAGCATCTTGCGATGGGGTCTTGCGAGAGCAGGTTGTTAAGGCTTTTAGTTGTTCAAATTGAAAAGTGTTTGACTGATTAAAAACACAATAAACTCAACGCTCTTTCTTCCCATTTTTCCGTTATTTTCGTGAGAAATTAAGTTTTTGAGGCAAATAGCAATTATATTTTCACAGCATCGGCAGGCGCGGGGCACAACGCGTGAGATCGCCTGACGATAAGCTAATCCAGGCGATCCGGGAACGCGGCTGCCTGGAGCTAGCTTATTTTCGGCATGCGAACCAGGCTCTAATAAGCTTAAAAAGCCTGGTCCGTGCGCGGAACCGGAAAAAGTATATATAGGTTCACGGGTGTGTAACCGAAAAAGATTATATAGGGTCCACACCGACCGCGCTTACAAGCTAATTAATTTTCAAAAAAAGAACTATAGTGAATTATATATCAGTATAGAAAATGGACCCTCGCTTGCAACATCCTTTCGCAGCTGTGGTTTGCGGGCCAAGCGGATGCGGGAAAACTTTTTTTGTCAAAAAATTCGTAAGCTACAACGTAATCTTTTTTACTATTCAGAATGTCAGTCGGGTTACTCTGAATACGGCAAAACCATAGAATTTTGAGAAGGCTTACTGCAACCGACTGATTATTCTAGCGATAATGACCGTCCTAAGCTCATAATTGTAGATCTTTTCACTAAAGGCAGTCACCACAAAAGTCTCAGTGTTATCTTTATCTTGCAAAATTTATTTCATCAGGGTCATGGACAAAGGGATATATCTCTCAATACGAACTATATTATGGTTTTTAAAAATCCTCGAGACCGAGCTCAATTTCAACATCTTGCTCGACAAATATATCCAGAAAATCCTCGTTTTTTACAGGAAGCTTATCAGGACGCGACATCTAAACCTCTCGGTTACCTTCTTCTTGATTTAAAACAGTCGACACCCGATAATTGTCGTTTTAGAACAAATATTTTTTCAAATAATGGGTTTTCATATGTGTACATGCCTGTCAAAAATATATAAGGAGGTGCGCGAGTTGATCAGATACCAGTTGTACGTCTGTAATGGCATAGAGTGCACGTAAACACATTGGTGAAAAAAATACAGCAGCATTGCATGCACTTTGTCGCCTCGATCGTAATCAACGGAAAGCAATTCTTGGTTACTGCTAATGCAAAACTCGTAAAATGCATATGCGAGTGCGCTCTAAATATTTTGGCAGGGAATATACCTTTGAAAACACATGACAGAACACAAGTTAAAAAAGCATAAACATAATTTAAGAAAATTAGCAGCATCGAAGGGTACTTGGAAAAATAAAAAACGCTTTATCATTCAGAAGGGTTGGTTTTTCCCGTTATTACTCGCACCGATTATTCGTAGTCTTCTCTCAAATATTTTCAGCTCAGGTAATTCACGAGAGTAGAAGCCCTTTTCCATTTAGCAATTATGGAACACTCGAGAAAGATGGTTTTGGTGCCAAGCGAGCAGGTAGAAAAGTGTCTACAACAAGGTTTCGGATTAGAGAGTGATACTGGAAATACGAAAACGCACGCTTCTTCGATGAATCCTGTAGATAATATCTTCTCTAGTACTAACTACAAAGTTTCCAATCTCAAAAATACGACCCAAACTCCAGGTACTATTATGACCAGACTCGATGCTGAAATGAGTAAAATATTAAATTCACCATTTTTGAAAGATGAGCGTGAAAAATGGAAAATGTATCAACAAGTTTTACAAAATTTTTTATTTTTTACCAAGGAAACATGGAAGCATAAAAACCCGAATAAAGAGCAGGATAATCAGAGAGATAAAAATATGGGGTTTCCAAGCAATATTAATGATAATGACGATGATGATGAGGAAGATTATTTTAAAAACACTGATATTGTTGCAGCTATTACAAAAACTTTCAAAAATAAAGAAATTGTTTTACTTAAACGAGTTTGTGAACCAGATGTGCGTAAACGTGTTAAATGGGATTCACATGGTTCTCTCTTTATACATGATGAATCTGTAAAAAATGCAAATATTAGGGATCAAATAAACGATGCATTAAGGTTGAGAAAAAAGGTGAAACCACCGGGAAGAAGGCAGTTTGCCATGATCCTGCGTGAAATCGGTATGTCTAGAGAAATTGTCGGAAATAGAGAATACTGGAAAGAAAGTATAATCTCTTCGAGAGAGACAGGTAGCCGGCGTAGCCCCAAACTATCGTCTAGTGGTAACGAGGTTTACAAAGGTATTACTGACACTCCAGGTAGAAGTAGGAAGCAAGCAACACCTCGCAGCACTGGTTCGGCTAAATCTCAAGGGGAGAAAACAAGTAGTAATCATTGGAAAACTTTGTTTCTAAAACCATGAAATTGTTAGAAGAAATTTATTTTGACTTATCCAATTAAGCCTCTTACGCTGGTAATGAAAAACTCGCAAAAGCTGTGCGTGGAAGAGTCTCACGTGCAAATGTGGTCAAGTGGTTAAAATCTCAAGATTCATATAATCTACATGTACCTATTCATCGTTGTTTCAGAAGAATAAATTACGATATGTCAAATATAGATGATTTATGAGAGGCAGATATAGTCGATTTAAAGCATTTAAAAGATTCCAACGATGGATACCTGTATCTGCTTGTGGTCATTGACGTGTTGAGTAAATACGTTTGAGTTGAGCCTCTTAAAGATGAATCTATGAATAAGGTGAGAAGAGCTTTTGAGTGCATTCTCGAGAAAAGTGGAAAGCGATCTCCTGTCTGCCTTCAGAGCGATCGAGGAATAGAATTTCTCGGTGTATTTTTTCTAATTTTTTTATCAAAACAGGGTATAAGATTTCGTGCTGTGCGTGATCCAAATGTTAAGGCTGCTGTAGTCGAACGATTTAATCGCACACTGAAAGAACGTATGTGGCGCTATTTCACTCATAGTAATACTCATCGTTACATTGATGTTTTACAACAACTTTTACAGGGTTATAATAATGCACGACATTCCAGTATAGGAATGCGACCATCAGAGGTGACTTTGGAAAATGCAGTACACGCCCGATTAAATATTCAAAGAAAGTACGGTAGAAAAGCTTTGCGTGGTAAAAAGCCTAAATATAAGGTCTCCGATTACGTACGAATCAGTAGAGAGAAAGGCGTCTTTGCGAAAGGTTATGAAGCTGGATGGACAGAAGAGATTTTTATGATAAAACGAGTAATAACAAGTCGTAGACAAACCCCATATGTTTAAGTGTTACAAGATCTGGCTGGTGACGATATAGACGGAGTTTTTTACGAGAGAGAACTATCGGATGTGAAGAAAGATACTGATGTTCATGAGGCCGAATTTATAATTTAACGAGTGATACGTAGTAAGGGAAAAGGTTCCAAAAAACAGTTACTTGTCAAGTGGATGGGATATTCTGATAAATTCAATGACGAATGTGTCAAGTAGTAATAGAAGTAGTATCGTTGAAGAGAAAAATGAAGAAAATTATGAGAGAAAAATGAAAGAAGCGAAAATTGACGGTGAAGATTTACTTGTTAAATACTCGGTTCCTTACGTTCTTAAAGGGGACGTTGAGCTGTCTGTGCTTAATGACAATGCTATTAGAGATAAGTACACAGGAGGTATGTTGACTCGTAAATGTTTAAGTCCTATTGTCTCTGAGTTTCGACCTGGTGTGTACTCACAGGTAAACGATCTTGTCCGAGCGATAAACCAGACCCCGATTGCTCGAGAACACGTAGGCTTAGTTTTCCAAAAAGAAAAAGATTGTTATGTCAGAGTTGAAAAAATTTGTCATGAGGATTGTGATATGAACGGTCGTCATTTTCTTGCAATAAGTGAAAAAGTATCTCGTATACTTGGTTTTGCACCACAACAATTAACATCGGATAATCCTTATTATGCTAATCACCCTCCAAGTCTGGCTCGTGGTTTACCTGACAAAATGTTTGTTTATTGCGATATTTGCGAACCTCATATTACAGGCGACATACAAACACCGATTTTACGTATTATTTCTGTCGACGCTCGAAACTACATTTTTGCATCCACGCAAGTTACTCAGTTTTCCTCTCCGAATTTCATTTCTCTTCTTCATACTCAATTTCGCAACATAGAAATAGATATAAGAGATCATGCTGGACTTCCTATACCATTCGAGTTTCGCACTCTGACAGTGACCCTACTGTTTAAAAAAATTGATTAGAGAAGGGGTAGAAGAAGAAAAAGTAAAAATTATATGATCTAGTAATAATGAGTTATTACGTGGATTGCTACACAACACAAGTCGGTGGAGGGGGAATATCAAAAGTTTATGTCGGATCGTCCTATCAGAGAGGTAATGGAATCGGAAGCTTTCTAGGTGGACTTTTTCAACGTGTATTGCCGATATAAGCGCGAGGTGCGCGTACAGTTGGAAAGGAGGCACTTCGAACATGTGTTAACGTTTTAAATGATGTCGATAGGAAAGTACCACTCAAGCAGGCATTCAACTCGCGTATTAATGAATCTGGTCGAAAATTAAAAAGAAAAGCTTGGGATAAAGTTGATAATCTAATGAATGGAACAAGTTATAAATTTGGTGTAACAAATTTCGGACCTCAGTTGTCCGGAGTTCGTGGTTTTGAGAGTGTCACGCAGCTTAGAAAAGGGATTAAACGGAAAAAAAGTTAAGAGGCTTAGTTAGAAACAAAAGCGTAAATCTGGTACTGGAAAAAATCGTTCAATTTCGACATTTTTGGTGTTTAATAATTAGATTATTATATGATGTCATTTTTACACTCACATTCTAGCGAGTGCTTGAAAACTGAACTAGATCTTTTTTCTCTTCCACCTACTCAAACATCTATTGAAAGCTCGCAATGGGTCCATTGCAAGACAGTTTCATCGCTAACCGACGACTCACCGATAGAGTTTGTCATTCCAGGCCACGGCGAAGAATACATAGATCTCGCTCATACAATGCTCAGTATACGCGTCAAGCTGGAAGCACCGATAGAAACTTCTGCAAATGCAGCCGATCTGAAAAGTGTAACTGTGATAAGCAACTTACTTCATTTGATGTTCAATCAGGTGGACGTATATTTCAATCAAAAACTCGTTTTTCCTCCAAACAACAAATACGCGTACAGAGCCTACCTGGAAACATTGCTCAATTATAGACCAGCTGCAAAAAAGAGCCATCTGACTTCCGCTCTCTGGTGTGTAGATTCTGCAGTAAAAATGGAAGATTTGTCCACCAAAGATACAGGCATCGATATCCGTCGAGATGATTTTGGTGCAGGCAAAACAATAGACCTAATCGGTCATCTGCATTGCGAAATTTTCAATCAAAACAAATTTCTTCTCAACGGTGTCAAGATGCGTCTTCGACTCGTACGTACAAAAGATGGTTTTTCCCCGACTTAACTACAATAGCCGTATTTTTAGCCCGATTTGCGGGAATAACCCCACCTGTTCCTGACCAATCAGTCGCGCATGCTCAGTTCCGCTTCATTACTCCCTTCGGGGAGTAATGAAGCTTCATTACTCACTAGGATAATATACTATTTTGCCTTTTGGATCCCGTCAGGACATGCAGTTAACCCGATAATAAGAGTTATACCTGATAACAAGAGTAGAGGTCAAAACGCTCACTTTACATGGCGGTATTCACGGTGAAACTCTTGATAATGTTACTCTCGGTCAGTTTCATAATAGAATAATAATCGGTTTCGTCGAGAACACAGCCTTTATCGGGAATAGAGAACTTAATCCGTTTAACTTTAAAAATTACAAGATTAATTTCTTATCCCTTTACGTCGATGGGACACAAATACCCTCGAAACCTCTGCAGCCAGATTTTTCGAAAAATAAACTTTACGCTGATGCTTATCAGACTCTTTTCTCCGGAACTGGTATTTTTTTCTAAATGAGGGTAATGATATTGATAGAAGCGATTACCCGGAAGGATTCTGCCTGTTTTCTTTTGATCTTACCCCTGATCTTTCTGCAAATTTTTATTCTCAGTGGAATCTCGTAAAACATGGAAGTCTACGAATAGAGGTGCGTTTTGAAGAACCAGTTGCCAACACAGTAAATTTTATTGTATACGCAGAATATGAGAACGTTTTGGAAGTAGACGCGTCTAGGCAAGTTATTGTTGATTATGGAGGGTAATAAATCATTTTCGCCGCCGCCCTCATTTCATGGAATTTTACATATCTCACATCCTATTGTACACCTGTGTTTACTTAGGACAGCTTTGGACAGGAAATGAGTACCTTTTTACATTCTCGCTGTTATCTCTCGGAAATTCAGCTGTGTAAACATTAAAACGATGGGAAAATCTTGACCATATGTCATCATATATACGTGTTTTTGGAACTCAGCGACCATCTTTCATTTCGTTCAAAGTAGCCTTACAAGTCGGTTGTTTCATTACGTGGTTAATTGTGCGAAGAATATCATGGACTACATGATTGATATTCAAGGCTTTCGCGATCTTGAAAATAAGTTTATTGCAAAAGAAGTGGCCGTCATTGCAGTGGATCATAACTTTATCGGACATTGAATAGCTGCACCACCTTATCCCTTCTCGGATCTTTGTAGCGATGCGAAACAGCAGAATAACTGGCTCACCTGTTATTTTCATGGGATCGAGTGGTTTGAGAGAGATACTCCTACGAATTTTCTACATTCGAATCTTCGTGATGTCGTACAATCAGCTGGTCAAACCTATACCCGTGGCCGGGAGAAAGCTGCACTTTTGCAAAATATCATGAGTCGACAGATTATTAATCTGGAAGAATTAACCTGTCCAACTTTTACAAAACTGGAAACCAGTAAAGATTACTGTTTTCATCACGGTGTGAAATAAGAAACATTTTTTACATTTGCTGTCAATAACGCAACTAAACTGAAAATCTGGCTTCAAAGTCAAAGACGAGAAGAAATATCACTTCGAGGTAGCACACGGCAGAGTACACTAAAAAAATGTCTGTTTTAAAACTGAAAATCATGCGACGGCGATGACATCGAGGACGGTCGCTGACAACATACAAATTTCTGTTCAAAAAATTAATCAGACTGTGAGTGAGGTAAATAACCCTCTAACAGATTTGCCTCGACTTGGCAGCCCTGGAAATAGAAATGGACAGCCTTCAGATACTTCGAGCACTTCAAGCAATACCACGACATACGACTGGTGTATTCCCTGCGGTTCAGATCCCGAAGGTGTGGATGAGACCGGCTGTTTACTTTTCAACACGGATCCACACAATAAAAACGGATCGCATTGGGTTGCGGTTTACATTGACAGAAATGGCCACAGAACGTACTTTGACAGCTACGGCCTACCGCCTGTTATTCCTCAACATCTTTATCGTCTGCGAGGAAACTGTACCCTATTCCGATGGAACACAGCAGAGTTACAAAGTTCCTCTTCGGACGTGTGTGGGCAGTTTTGTATTATTTTCTTGTATCATATGTGTAGTGGTTTTTCTTTTTGTGAGTTTACCAGGTTTTTTAACAAAAATCTGGTAGAAAATGACCGCATTGCTGCGAAGTTTTATGAAATGATTTTAAAAAAATATAAAATTAAGCCGAGTGCTTTGCACAAGTCTGAAAACAGGTTTCAATGTGGGGATTATAACAAGGGGGCTATTAATACACATCTTGAATCCTGTGTTCAATCTTGCTCTTCACAACTTGCTACTTTATATCTAACGTAGTGTACTTACATTTAATACAGCGCACCACGTGTTACTTTAAGAGTTTATCAAATATATTTTTGTGTCACTTATATATCTTTACTTTTAAGTTTATTGGAAATTCTCGATTGGAAGAAAAGGAAAGCGTCTTTTGTATGTGTGTGTGTATGTGTGATTTTATTCAATGAAATAAAATGATATCCCTGCCTACGATGTGTAATAATTCATAATAATAATAATAATAATCGATAATTTTAAGTATATGCATCTTTTGAATTAAACTATTTTTAATTTTTAACTTATCATAAACCGGTTTAACTAGTTGTAATTAAATGTAATTTTTTTTTGAAAATTTGATGAATAAATCTATTTCAATAGGTTTAAACATAACCCTAATCTATTTATTTATCTCCCTCTTCTTTTAGAAAATAAGTTTTATTATTTAACTTTCAAATTTATTTTGTTAATTAAAAGTCATTAACATAGATTCATAGAAGTTAAATATGTTAATTAAGTTAATTATTATTATGTCAACGGCCATACCACGCTGGAAGCACCAGTTCCCGTTAGATCACTGAAGTTAAGCAGTGTTGGGCGCGGTTAGTACTTGGATGGGTGACCGTCTGATACTACTGCGTTGCTGTTGGCGGTCGTGGGTGTGGTGAGCCCACACTTGTAGTTATTTACTACATGCAACTATCCACCTAAAAAACACTACCCGAATCGGGTAGTGTCACGCTTACCCCTAGAGGCTCGCCGAAAGGGAAATATCTTAATGATATACAATTATTCCTGTCAGAAGTAGTCTAGAATCTAAGAAGTCATAAGTACAGCTTTAAATATGGCGCCACACAGTCTACGAAAATCCGTCAACACTGCACAAGTATACAACTCCCTGCAATGCCGTCGTTTGTCCATCTATTCCTTATCTTGCATTCCTAGACTTAATACAAACAATAGCGTCGAGCGAAGCAAGGCTCAACCCGAGGGGCTATTCACTCAGAATTCATGTTAGTCCTTGTACCAAGTACTGCCCGACTTCCAGAAAGACTACTGAGAATACTCTAGCGAAGACCGTAGTGACGACCAGAGACGATTAAAGACGACCAGTGACTTACTCATTCGTGAGTGCAAACGATAAGAAACGATAATGCGAACGAAACAGAACTGCGCATGATCAGAGCAGACGCTTTCGTGCGAGTTCGATCGTGATCAATTTTCCGAGTTCCACCGACTCGCCACGAAGTACGGGAGAATGCTCAGAGACTACCCAAGACTTCGACTGACTTCGACTGACGACCGCTGACGACTATAGGGACGACTTGAGGATTTCGGATAAGTTAGTCGACGGTCGTCAGAGAATTCTTCAGTGAATAGCCCCTCGGCCCAACCAGCCGCCGACTGGCGCCAGACGTTTGGGTAAACACCGAGGAGTGGGGGGTAGGCTGGCCGCCAGCCTATAGTTGGCCCTTCCTACTGGCTGTGTATGCACGCGGGTGGGGCGACGTTATAACCCAGCAAAAAAGAAAGTATTGATACGAATTGAATTGAAAAGTCTAGGGCACCCTGCAAATCCCGCTTTGCGACAATGACGCGTTGCACTTATGTGCCAATGCGTGTAAATTCGTGAAGACGGTATTTTAATTTTGAATCTTTCTATATGTACAAATACGGTGCAAAATTCTAAAGTCAGCGAATGCAATTCAATGCGTCAGCATGCAAACGCTTCAACATTGGTCAATGCGTCTGAATGCGCGAGCGTAAAGTACACATTTGAATTCGCCCCAATGCATCACGGCGAATTTCAGCAAGTACTCTGGACTGATACACGAGAGATCGCTGTTTCAAGTCTCGACACATGCACTTTTTATTAATTTTTTTTCTAATTAACGTTGATTATGCATTCATATGAATTCACACGAATTCAATTCGCGCTGTCTTAATTCATCTAAATGCGTCTCAATGCGTTTGCACGAATCAGGAAACGGGATTCACGCGAATTTCAAAAATGTTAATTCACCCCAATCCGTATCAATTCTTTCTTTTTTGCGGGAAAGTCCAAAATCCACTCCGTAGTTTAACGTAGTTTTAAAATGAATACTTCTCACTCTTTTCTTTCACTTTTCTTTCATTTTTCACTCTTTTCTTTCACTTCTCACTCACTTCTACCTTCTTGCTATCACTTTACGTGCCGCTCGTCGTGGTACAACAAATTGCTATTTTACTGCAGCTCCGCGGGCAGGAAAGGGGCGCTTATTCTGCCTATTTGAGATAAAAATATTTAATTATACCTTCAAGACTATGACAGTACGTGAATTCTTCTTTGCTGGACAGTGGCAGTCTAAATGCCTAGATCACTTTACTGCGACTTAGGCGAAAAAGGCGTGGCGGCGTCCTTCCGAATGTTACCGAAGACATCCAAGTCATACCGACTATTTTCGTAATTCTCCCCCAAAATTAGGAAATTTACGTAAAATTTGGAAATTGACGAAAATTTTATCGTAATCTCGATTTCAGTAACAGACATTTGCAAACCTCCGTTACTTTTGCGTCTGAAATTTTTCGTAAATTTCCGAACATTTTTAACAGTGTGTGAAGCCGATAGGTCGTCCGTTCGGGTCTATCCGGGATCCAACTAGGAGAATTTGCATCGATAAAGAGACCAAGTCCAGCAGTGTAAGCTTAACTGGGTCTATCCGGGACATGGAAACAGAATTTGATTTACTGTGAAGTCAAAAAGGTTTTATGTCCGAGTCTATCCGGAACTAATCTGTGGGAGTATTTGCATCGATAATGAGACCAAGTCCGATAATGTATGTTTCATCGGGTCTATCGGGAACCTATGCGGGATGTGGAGCCAGAAATTGATTTCCTCTGAAGTCAAAAAGGACGTCTGCCTGGGACTAATCTGGGAGTATTTACATCAATAAAGAGACCGAGTCCGATAAAGTATTTTTAACGAGTCTATCCGAGACCTATCATTTATACATACATTGACAACTACGCTTTTAATGTAGGTGTAAAAAAACAAAAAATACGGATTAATAGCTTATAATCAGAAGAACATTCTGCACAAAAATCAATCGAGTTTTCATCAGGACTTAAAATGGACACAAAAGTGCTCTTGAATCCCCGGATATCGGTACGATGTTTACTCGAGTGGCCCAAAAAACATTTTTCGCGCTAGAGGGCAAGAGATACTTCAGCGTTTGATCGAAAGTCGCCCAATTTTTCAAGGATTGAAGAGGAGCGTCTACGAAAGGAAACCATAGGATAAAATTTTATACTTACCCCCTCCCCCCTTACCACGACCTTCCACGAACACAACACCCCAAACATGTTCCAGAAATAAAAAACAACATACTGTGATTATTTGAACAATTAATTGTTGTTTAATTCCAAAATTTCAAAAATCGAGCCAGAGATGTCCACTTTTTTCTCAAATTGGTATCCCATGCGACTTATTGTTGAATACTTACATAACTTTGATACTTATCTTTTGTTTTTCTACACATTTTTATTTCATTAAACAATTTTTATTTGCTGAAGCAGTTCTTTTTCGAAAACTCAAAAAAAATAATATAAAATGGAACAAATAAAATTAATTTTCTCGCGCTATAGAGTACACAAAAAAAAAATTAACGATGCTTCAATTGTTTAAACAAATTGAATTTGGTTTAATAATTATTTTTCCCTAGAAATATTTTTAAAATCGTATTTTCTGAATTAAACATAATATTGAATGATTTTGAGGAGTGGTGAATTCTGCTAAAAACTATATGTCATTGTTTAAACAGTTAATTATTGTTTTATTACAAGTTTCCTTCGAGTTAAGTACGGATAGTTTACATATTTTTTGACATTCTTTATATGTTATTATAGGGGAGAGTCCGGCAGTACCGTCGCCTTAAGGTTTATTTAGAATAACAAAAAAACTCATTAACTTACATGTTAAATACTCGCTGTTATGTATTAAGGAGCTCATAAGCTATAAATAAAAACAATAAAATATCGTTATATTGATTGATAATTAAGTTTTTTAATATAATTTTAAAATGAAGGAAAATCAATTTAAAAAAAATTGGCCTCCAGTACCGGCCAGTAAAAATATCATCACTTAAATAAGGCAAGAATTGCAAATATATTGATTTGAGAGCTCCGGTATGTTTGCACAAGCTTCATAGATCCAAATTTTACAACTTGGCTTGGCTTCATAATTTACCTGTAAGCAAGTAAATATAGACAGTAAACAACTTTTGATAGTGGGCGGTACTGGAGGAAAATTGTTTGGCCGTTACTCCCTGGCGGACTGGCCGAACGCAAGAATTACGCTACGGCGTAATGGTAAAGTAATGGTAAAGTAATGTTAAAGTAATATGGCATTATGATTATTAAGAGAAGCAAAATAAATATGTAAATTGTTGCAATCATAATAATACGTTAAAATTTACGTTAAATGGCTATGCTGTAATTGCAACAAGTTTCTTTTTCAGCATTAAAAAATGAAAAAATAATGTGGCTCTCATTGCAGTCTACTAACGGAGGCTTCAAGCGGGCTACCAACATGCAGGGGCTCGACTTCAATAACAGCCACTTTGTTTTTTTATTTTTTAATGATGAAAAGGAAACCTGTTGCAATTACGAGATGACAATTTAACCTAAATTTTAACGTATTATTATGATTGCAACAGTTTAGATATTTATTTTGCTTCTCTTAATAATTATAATGCCATATTACTTTAACATTACTTTACCATTACTTCACCATTACGCTGTAGCGTAATCTTTGCGTTCGGCCGGTCCGCCAGGGCTGTAGGAAACGAATTCTATTATTATTCACAAAAGTGGACAATAATGGACACGCAAAGGGTTATCAAACAATAATTTGTATTGATTGGCTTCATAATGTACCTGTTACAGTCAATGTCGGAAATCAGTCATTGTCGACAATTCCTAGTCAATGTCGACATTGACTGCTGGCTTCGGTCATTGTCGACATTGACTAGTCAATGTCTATCCCAGAAACTAAAGTTCGGAAATTCGCAACATTGACCGGTCATTGTCGACAATGACTAAAGCCCAGCGGTCAATGTCACTTTACTTCAATTCGTCAGTGCTGGGGGCAATTAGGGGAGGCAGGTGCCTAACTCTATGATTCATTATTGGTCAGGTACGTGAAGGTATCCTGCAATGATACTTTGCTATATATTGTTTATACCATTTTTAGAAATAAATGTGCTG
>CAKNWW010334387.1:0-11366 GCA_932074435.1 Andricus kollari
AAAAATGGAGCGATAATGAGGCGAAAGATTATCCAGGCTAGGTTAAAAATGGAAAATTATCTTCGATTCGTGTAAAGTTTAACCGGCAAGGTTATTTTTTGTTGCGGCGAATCTTTCGCCTGGAATCGATGTAAACTTTATCTTTCGTTTTTTCTGTGATGTAATGATAAACTGTTCGTCAGAAATGCAGTATTTGCCCCAAAGTAACATTGTGAAGTGAAACATCAGTCGCAAAACTATTGACAGTTCTGGTTTTGGACAAAATCACGTACAAGTGTACATAGAATACAGTCAAATTAGCTAAAAGAAGGCCATTTGGTAGAAAAAATTAGCAGCTGTTCATATTCATTTCAACAAATACACGTGCTAAAGGTTTTTTCATGGGGAAAAGAAGATGCGCAGTTAAATTTCATATTTCAATACATGTTTGAAAAATAAAAATTTGAAACCTTTTTGTACAAGCTCTCAGGTTCGACAAAATTCTATAACTGGTTATTGCAGGCAGTCCCTGAGTTGTGCAAACATGCAAAGTTTGTCAACAATGCGAATAAATCTGTTATTTTTCGGAGGAAATTGAGCGACACAGATGATTGATGTCTTGCATGTTTGTATAATCTGCCTTTTTATACAGCCCGGGTAGAAACTGCCTCTTTATGCCTAAACTAAATATTGGCTCTCATGAGGCCGCAGCCAGATTTTCTAGCTAGAAAAATCTAGGCTTTCCCTCTGCTGGCCCTCGACAGATTATTGTCGTATGCTATTTGTCTTAAATTATGTATACGTAAAGAAAATTCGTTTCTGATAAGCACATTTTATTTGAAATGAAAAATGGAAGCAATTGTAAGTTATAAATAAATACAGAATTTTTAATGCACATTAATGATTTTAACATATACAGTAATAATAATAATGGTGCAAACGAATTGTAAAATAATAAGTTTAAAACATTTGCGTTCATGATTATTTTACCTTATGTTGAATTATTCTTCTAACTGTATATGTAAAAAACACTAACATCCAATTAAAAATCTTTATTTATTAAGAATTTACCACACTGAGAGACCTTTTGTTTGAATAAATGAAAAAATGAATTAGAATTTAGTATAATATCTTACCAAAATAGGGAAAACCGAGGTTTTATTAAACTTATTCGTATGACAGTACCCAAGTTTAATATTATCATACGAGTATCTAAAACACGAAGACGACAAAGTAGTATTCTAAATGCGAAACATTATGAATCTTCATTTCAAGAATTAACACTATGAAAAAATGATATTCTTTTTACTGAGTTTTCGAAAAATAATTTGAATAAGAAAAATACAGAATATCATAATCTACAAAGCGTATTTTAGAAATTGATATTGACAATATGAAGTTGACAGAAATCTGAGACGCATAGTAAACTATGAAATCATTATTCTTGATTTTTCATATAGTTTCGTTTGAGAATGCTCCTCGAGTGTTTCCGCCGTTTTCCGATTGCGTCCGATTGTGCAGAGCCGAACACGGAACGCATGGCGCACCAGGCCGCGGTCGGTCCAAATCCATTTCGGTCCAATTCCACGATTTGACATATGTTATATATATTTTTATTATGAAAATTATAAATTATTGTATTTATAAATAAATACATTTACACCAAGGCACTGTACAGGTGTACAAAGTACTCAATTGGTAATATTTAGCTTTGCTGTCGAAAATCTTGGTTTTATAAAAAACCAGGACATTTTGCCTATTTTCAGGAAAAAACCAGGACAGCAGGACAGACCTCGAAAAAAGAGGACACGCCCCGAAAACCCAGGACGGGTGGTAACCCTAAAGTTAACTCTTTCTACTTCCAAGTAATTCATTTACTATTGGATTTAAAACATTAGGAATTCTTTCTCACGAAATTTATACACTAAGATAATAAGATTTAATTCAATGAGTACAATTTATAAAATATTACATACTGAGATATCAAATTGGATAATATTATTCATACAAGAATATTATCAGTTCCTTTAAAAAGATGTATTTTGTAAAAAATCAATTTAATCATTGAAATTGATAAAATGTTTAACCTATCTATTAACAAAATGTCTGAAGCAACATATCACTCATGAAACAGGGCCCAGATATTTGTCATACTGCCCTGAGTTGTCAGGCGACGCCGCTTTGCCGAGATTTTTGCCAAATATTCCATAATGTAAATTAGCCGTGGGGTTTAGTTGTTAGGGATCAAATGCGTTAGTAATGTAAGTAAGTTAGGTTCGAATCTCGCCACAGCGCTTCCGATTTTTCATAACGATTAAGCGTGCGATTATGCATGCAGTGAATAAATTAAGTATATATAATAATGAAAATAATAATTGTGCGCGTGTTTCCGTATTTAATTGTATTAATTTTTTTATTTTATTCCTCCTAATGAAATGAGGGACTATCTAGATTCTATAAAAGCCCTCGCTATGTTGCCTACTCATGACCTCGCTAGCTGAGCGTGACGTTTCCGATTGCGCCCTCGATAGATTACCACTTTAGGGCCTCGATAGAAAATAGGAAATCTAGACAGGGCCTATTAAGAACCAAGTTTCAATTTCTACCCGGGACAGATCTTGTATATTGTAATTTAATGCAACAAGGTACTACTACTTTCGCAGTAAGTTGCCGAAAATTGTACAGTTGCACTGATTCGGCGTGAATATATTGCATGCATGAATTCGGGGGCGAATTGATCGTAAGACATTATACTGTTTACAGTTTTCTTTCACAGTCTGCATTTAATGATATTATCCACCCCCACCCCCCAACCATCTACACCAACCCAACCTTTTGGGAATTCACCCACTCATTTGGGTAGGGGCCCCTAGTTTTCGTGTGCGGTGTGTTCGCCCCTGAATGTTATCGACGACAATTTATTTCTTTTAATTTCTGCATGAAAAATATAATTTTTTCGAAAAAGTAAAACTTTACCGATAGTCTCTATATTCTTTAGAGTATGTATACAAAAAATTAGACAAAATGGCTTCACCGTTTGGCCTGAATCCAAAAGAGGGCGACTTACACTCGATTTCCAGTGTCCTTAAGCTTTTGATTTGAAGTTGTACCCGTATGAAGAATTTTTATTTAGAATTCATGTATTGTTTTGAGACAAATTTTATTAATTTGGAACGGGTTTGATTTGAGAATGTAGAAAGAATTCAAAACAAAAAAGCTTTAAATTGAAAGATGAACAATTCAAAATTAAGACTTAAGAATTAAATTCTTAAAATTAAGGATCAATGTTATACCATTTTTTGTTAAAAATGTCTAAAAATAATTTTAGAATTTGATTATACATGATTTTAAAAGGTTACAAATTGAACATTTAAAACTCATCGTGTTAAATCTTTAAAAATACTGATGTAGGCGAGGCCTGACGGGACCTGGTCCCACGTCAGCCTTCACCTTGGCAGCACCAGGCCCCTTTCTTGTCGCAAGGAAAATTGTTTAGTTAGGATTAAAAGAACCATTTACATACTATTCGAGATTTAATTTTAAGATATTTATGGCAATGGATCATGGATTATATTATGTTTCGGAATTTCTTAATAATTGTAGCAAATCATGTTTGTGGGATTTTCCCAAGTTGTAAATTGATTCTGCTACAGTTTATAATATATTGAGGACAAGTGAGTGTCAAGAGTTTCAGAGCCTCAGACACTTGAAATCAGCAAAAATTATCAAATTTTTATTTCAGTAGCGCAATTTTGTCCTTAAGCAGGTAAAAATTCGAAATGTAAAAAATGATTAATTTTGCAATTAGCGATTTGAAAATAAGATATTCGGAACATACCATTTTCTCGATTCCTGGCTTATGTAATGTGTTTGAAAAATGTTTAAAATTTAATAAGTTTAATTTAAGGAACATATTTGAGGCACTGATATCGACAACTAGGTAAAGTCCACTTTTTTCGAAAATCGTTTTTTGCAGTTTCGAGTACTTTAGGTTAAGGCCTACCGATAATTGTTAGAAACATGCAGACAAAAATATTTCAGTTTGCCCAAAATCGTGGCTAAAGTTGAAGTGGTTGTTCAAAAATGATTATGATAACTGGGTAAAACCCATTTTTTTCCTTCTCCCTCTTACTCAAGCACTTTTAATTAATCTTCAAAATATTTACAAGTATTTTATAGATTTAAAATATGACAAATATCTACTTCCAACTAATTGAGATTTTAAGAATGACAACTAAAGTCGGGGCCAAATGCCGAGGCCCCTCACTTCTTTTGATTGCAACTCACACAAAAATATATCTGAATTGTCTAATAAAAAGCATCTGAATGCTTAAGGTCTTCCGAAATCAATGATATGATCACTTTTATCCTAAAAAAATTTGGTCTATAGTTGCAGGGCAAAACATCCCAAAAATACAGGGTTTTTTGGCTTCCTTTTTCGAGCCTCCACTTTTGCCTGTTCCCAGAAAGAGGGCGACGTTAGGAAAAACCTGAAAAAATTCACAGATATTCTTTAAAAATTGTTTAATGCAATACATTTGTCGAAATTCTGAAATACAGTCGAACTCGGATTGAACGTCCGCGGATTTCCCGTTTCCGAGAATTCACGCCGCGCCGCGGGTAGCCTTGTCAGGAGCTGCGCGGGGTGTGCGGGGTTCACGAAGGCGTGACAAAACAGGAACTATTTACGCTAAATCTGGTTCAGTTAGGGTAGGTCAGGTCCAAGGACAGCCCCAAAACCGACGTTAAATCCGGGTTCGACTGTATTCAATCATTTACTTTCTACGGGGATTTATTTACAAATACTTCATTTTGAGAACGAATGAAGATAGGAAGCATTTAATATCTCCAAATGTGCAGTTTTTTTATGAGAGTGCATTGCAATATTTAAATTTATGATAAAATCATTGTTACGCAAGAAATACCATTTTGAACATTTCTGACTTTAATCAGTATTGACACGTGGTTCGGCACAGCAGGACAAGTAGTAGAAAGAAGTACCCTTTCAATGACAATAGTAACTCCAGAAGCAAGCCGACTCCGTTACGGAGTAACGAAAGAGTTTATCATCGAAAGTGTACTTTTTTTTAACCACTTGTCCTGCTGTACCGGCCTCACGCTCACACTGATTAAAGTCAGAAATATTAAAAATGATATTTCTAGCGTAATAGTGATTTAATCACAAATTTAATTATTTCACTGCACTCTCATTATAAAATTGCACATTTGAAGCTATTAAACTATCTATCTTTCTTGGCCGTGCAAAACGAGAAATGCCGAAGTGTCAGGAACTATACCAAAAAAACGTTTGGTGGGATCCTCAAGCATTTGCGGTATGTTTCATGACATTTCTAAATATACAATTATCTTGGTTTTCTATCTTCATTTGTTCTCAAGATAAAGTACTTGTAAATATATCCCCGTAAAAAGTAAATTATTGAATATTAAAGAATTTTGAAAAATGTATTGCATTAAACAATGTTAAAAGAATATCTGTAAATTTTTTCAGAGTTTACCTAACGTCGTCCTTTCTGGGAATAGGTAAAAGTGGACGCTTGAAAAAGTAGACCGAAAACCCCTGTTTTTAGGATGTTTTGCCCTCTAACTATTGACAAAAATTGTTTAGGATAAAAGTGACCATATCATTGAATTTGGAAGATCTTAAGCTTTCAGATGCTTTTTATTATAGGCAATTCAGAACTTTGTTTGGGCGAGTTGCAACCAAAAGCAGGTGAGGGGCCTCGACATTTAGCCCCGACTTTAGATAGAGCCCATTTTGTGTTTCCACCGTCTTAATCAGGAATGATGAGGATTAAACTTACGTTTTCTATTTCGCGTTATTTTTTTTATACTAAAAGATGATTTTCACACACTTTTGAAGACTTTCATAAATTTAAAACATGAAACTTTCGTTTTTCCTCCACTCTACTCTGAAAATTAAAAAAATATATATTTTCAAATCTTGAAAGTACAACTCATACGGATCAGTTGCTTCTTGTAAAAACTTGTAGATTCCAAAAATCTTATTTTCAAATAGCACATTGCAAAATAAATTTATTTTAATTTCGTAACTTTGGTCTGTTGATGAGCAAAGGGTACCTGCTGGGAAGATTCATTTTTGTGGGGGATGATCATCGACTTGGTCAGAGAAAGCTTCACACCCCAGCATCACATATATAACCTTAACTTTGTAAACCCTTGTTTTTTTATATAAATATTAATAAATTCACAATAATTTCCATTTTCTAGGAACTTTGCAATCATTTTCATCATTTTTCTGGTAACTTTACAGAAATTTTCGGTAAATTTTCAGATATTTTTGGTAAGTTTCAGGTACTTTTCAAGAATTAAATTTGATAAGTTAGATGTTAGAGACTAAGTTTCAAACTTATCCTCTAAATTTACATAGTTTTTTAAAGTGTCTATGAAAGTACCACCAGGCCACTTTGGTTTTAGGACTATATCACTGTTTAAAAGTTAGTGTTCTTAAAAGTCCTTAGTTCTTAGTTATTCGCGTTCCGAATTAAACCCTGATTTTTCACAATTTCATTGATTCTCATCTTTACCTTTCTTTAGGCTTAAAGATTGATAACATTCAACGTAAGCGAAGAGAATTTTTGGAGGTTTGACTTGTGGCATCCTGATCTCTAGCTGCAGCAGATCTCCAAGTTTAGGAAATTTATAGGCTTGTGTTTTGCTGGAGATTTTGATCTGGAATTGCATCATGTCTGCAAACTCTTCATTTATAAATACTTTCTTAACTGATTCTTGCACAATTTCACAATCTGCAAATCTGTTATAAAGCATTTTTGTTGGATTAATTTTACACCATCAACCTAATTACTTAAATAATTTATCGCATGAAAGTTTTTACAGAAATGCATTTTGCACTTACGATACATTTCTCTTGACATCCACGTAAGTATTTTTGATAGTATGAAAAATTTCCAGTGTGACAAGTGGTAGAAATACGCTACAATAATCTTCGTAGCTTTCATAAGATTTAGAAACTGATTTTAATTCATCTTCTTTGAGGCTACATGGATTAGAATACCAATCCTGCAAGGGACAGTTCTTCAATTCCAAAATAAATTAAAAGTAAACTTAATGTTGCATGTATTTGAAAAAACAATTAGTAATTGATTAGTAATTGAAACATGGAATTTAAAATGGACTCAAGTTTATAATTAACCTAATTTCATATATATATTTTTCTAGAATAGAGAACTTTTTTCCAATAATAGAGGACATCGTTTGTAAAAATAGGGTACTCGAGTGTAATAAGACCTTATTCGATCTTTTCTTTTAAATTGTTTAAAAACAAATTTTCGGGCAGTGACGTATTTTTGAACTTGTGTCTGCAAATTTTATGATTATTGGAATAATTAAAAACCCGAACCGATTGTAAAACTTTATGATAATCAATGTCTCAATTTGGACTTTCTGGTTATACCAAGTCTACAGGAAGAGAAATCGCGAGACATTAATTCACGGAACTGCTCCTTGATTTTATAACTAGCTTCTGCTATGAACAAAAGCACTAATGTGTGATTTTCGATCTCGGACTCCGTGATGACAGTCACAGTTTGGCGTGAGAACTTAAAATCTCGAAACCCTTGCTTTTAAAGCAATGGTCTCGAAGTTTCAGGCATTAGGCCACGCCCCTTTCACTCTCAGGTCTCGAATTCTATGCTTTTAGAAATTTAGAACATAGAGTCCGAGACTTTTTAAAGCACGCATCCTAACATGATTTTATTTTAGCGAAGACGCAGAATTCATATCTTGAATTCTGTGTCCTTATTTCACGTAAAAATTGTACTTCTAAAATCACGATGTTCCGCGAAGTCAGATCTCGGGATTTCTCTCCATGTAGAAGTTATAAAAATTAAGTATTAGGTACTCTTAATTTGGAAAAGTTATATGAAATCTCTAATTAATAATTATTTGTTTTTTAATTTACTCGTTTCACTGAAACTAGAGGAAATGAAGGACATTGTACATTGTACAAGATAATTGTATATTTAGAAATGTCATGAAACATACCGCAAATGCTTGAGGATCCCACCAAACGATTTTTTGGTATAATTCCTGATACTTCGGCATTTCTCGTTTTGCACAGCCAATTTGAAGTTGGGATTCTTTGAAGTTCCTCTCCTTATATTCATAAGCGACTGGTTTGCATTTTGTTACGTTTGGAGGTGTATTGTTTTGTTGTGTTGAAGTTTCAATCCGCATACTTAGAGGTGAAAGTTTAGAGTCTCGAATACTTTCATGTTTCTTTCCTAAATCTTCAACAATCGTCGATTCAGAACTTGAATACATTTCTCCATCCATATTTTTCGTAATCTGCCCTTTCTTCTCCTCTTTCATTTCCTCTATCTTTTCCATCGTCTCTACTCTCTTTTCATCCTTTTTCCCACCTCTTCTCTTTTTCCCTTTCTTCCTTTTCTTCTTTTCTTTACTCTTCTTTTTCTTAACTCTTTTCAACACCTCAACTATTTCTATATCCGTCTCAGAGTCCACAATGTAAGTCTGTTCAGATATATCATATTTAGTTTCTAATTTACATTTTGTCACCCCCACTATTTCACAATTCGTCTCATGACTATTTAGTTCGGTAAGATCTCCATTTTCAAAAGAACCAAAATTATCATCATCACACAAATCTATGATTATAGCTTCATTTTTAATAGTAGGAACGGTCATTTGTGCGACAGTAGGAGCGGTGGTAAATTGCGAGACAGTGACTGAGGTGGTCGATTGTGCGAGGGCAGGAGATGTGGTCAATTGTGAGACAGAAGAGTTGATCAATTGTGTAACCGTAGAACTGATTCCTAGATTTTCCTCAAGTTCTGTTTTCATTGCATTCTCCTGATGCATCGTTGGTTCCATAGCGATGTTAATTTCGTGAGGATTGGTAGGACATTGGTTTACGTAGATATTTGGCAAAACGCCTTTAGTTCCTGTGATACAGAGTTCAATGTTCATTTTGATGCAAGGCTGACTAGGATTTGCTTCGTACGTAACTACAGACGGCGCTATGTGCATACTTTTATCCGCTTCCAATTTCTCCACTGTAAATTAAATAATGACTCAGTTTTAATTTATTTTTAATTTATTTCAGATTCAACGGAACCCTAATATTGAACAGACTGCTAGGGGTAATAAATCAGATTTTTGTCATCAATTAAAATAATAGTCGATTGTGCAACAAGCGGGATACACAGACGATTATCAAATAGCATTACCGCAAATCATGCGAGTTGGCCATCGACGTATCCCGCCTGTTGCACACGATGCTTTGCCCAATCACCGCAAGCTTGGACGTGCGACTATGCTCGTTGAGGAGAATCTAAGTTGCAGGGAGAAGGGGTAACTCTCGGATGCGCATAACATTATTTAGTTCTCTAGCGAACTAAAGCCCACGTAGTTCGGGGTGACGTCAACAATCCAGAAAACACCAACTTAGATTCTCCTCAACGAGCATGTAAGTCGTCAGTTCTGGCGCGGGTATTGGGGAAAATATTTCAGTCTGGCTAACTTGGATTTATCTTATCATTTAATTGCCATTACTTTTCTTTGTTCAACCCCTTATCAGATACCTGTTTATCTGTTTATTCGTTCAGGGTAATTTCATCAAAGTTCTTATTTTCATTGTGTATATTCGATTTAATTTAAGAATAACATTTTCTTAATGCTATTGCTTCGATATTGGAGTTGATTATTGACTTAAAAATTATTTTTCAATGTTATATGCTGTATATGGTTGACAATAAGAAAATCAACACTATTAGCTTAGAACATTTTTTTGGTAAAGGTATTTCGTATTCAAGTAAAACAATTTTTTTTCACTAGTCATAACCCTACTTATTATAAAAATAGTGATCGACGAGATCAAGAAGGGTACTATGATTTAAAATTCCCTATTTAAATGTTAAATAATAAAATTTGTACTTCAATACTTGTAAAAACTTTGTAAAGGTAAGAATAATTTGTATACAAAAGTCGTCGATGCTTAAAATATATGTTAGGATTTATTTGAGCTATTATTTGTAATATAATAAACTAAATATAAATAAATAAAACCATATTACATTAAAAAATTATCGAAATATTATAATGAAAACTTGCACTGTCTCTAACATCACTCACATATATGTGAGTTTTTCATATATATATGAAAATGATCGGGTGACAAAATAACGAACGAAAAACATGTTATTCCGTACTTTGTGATTTACTTACTTTATATCGATAAAACATATTTAAATGGACAGGGCTTATGATAAACAATATTTTGATGAACTCACCTGGTGAATGGTCTTCTTGAGTGAGAAAATGTGTGTGACCAGGTGACAACCGGTCTAATAAACAATGCAATTATTTTATTTACTTTTGTTATAGCCAATATTTGACATACAGTAAACTTCCGTCTATTTTAAAGTTCGCTTATTTTAAAGTTCACTAAGTTTAAAACCCCTACACGCACTTATTTTAAATTGCGCAGTTTCGTAATTTCCCACCACGGTCCCTGTAAACTCTCCTCCGCGTCAGTGGATGACCAATAAAAAAAAAAGAGGCCAGAAGAGCGCCATCGTTGGTTTAAATTGAGTATTTTTTGACGTCATTGGTACTCTACCTCAAATTTCGTAAAGTTGATTGTATTTCGCGAAACACTTAAAACACTTGAAAAATATTACTATCGCGAACCTTTATAACGTACCTTTACGTTTAGGAGATTTTCTCAAGAAAGTCGTATGCAGTTGCAGTACCAGGTACTAACCTTCCTGACAGCTGACATTTCCATCTATCGAAGTCATGCCACAAAAATCACTATTCCGCGAAATATTTGCGTCGTTTTTTGATTCTATAATATTGATTTTTAGTTGGCAAATTGTCATACGCCAACAAATACACTTGGCAAAGACTGATGCATGCATGCAGACTAACGGACCGCGTAAGCCAGCAGTTCTAGGAATGTCGAGTGTATTTACAGTCCAAGCTCCGAGCATGGCCGTTTTCGGGGCCGTAGGGGAGTATAATTCCAAGAAGCCATAAACCCCCACTCTAAGCGCGGTCACGCTTGACTGCGTGGAGAAAAATGCAGCTGACCAACTCAGAGTAATGCGGCGCGTCGGGTAGGTTAAAAATCTATCTCGAACATCGTTTTATGTACCTAGCGTACATTACATGTGTACAAAAGCGATTCATATTGGATTATTTCGTTATAAGCCCGAGCTTAAAGGTATGTAAAACATTAAAATCGATCATTAGCTATGGTATGTTCGATTCTTACAATAAATGTAAACAAAGCGTCAAAATGACAAATATTTCACCTCACTTTTAACGTAATCTGTGAAATCTCGTGCAGTACATTCATAATTAAT
>CAKNWW010334404.1:0-10964 GCA_932074435.1 Andricus kollari
ACTTAGGGCCGGTTTCACCAACCTCGGTTAAAAAGTTGATCATCGGTTAAACCGATAATCGACGGTTAAATATGGCGTATAGCGTTCATTTTAACTGGCCGTCAGTTAACCAATGATTTAACCGAGGTTGGTGAAACTGGCCCTAAATGTCTTGTGCTTTTGTTTGGATATATTTCGGGTTATCTTACATGTGGATATCTTTCAGTCTTTACCTTTTCTTTTTATGGTTGTTTTGGACTATCGCTTATTTTAAATTAAGGTGTTTCCTTTTGACTAAGTTTTGTGGGACTTTTGTTTATTGTTTAGCCTGAAACGCTTAGCGTTCAGTGAGTTTCTCTTTTACCGTTTGGAATATAGATTCCGTATCTCTTTATCGTCTCTCACTTACTTTAGTTGAATTGGTTCGCCTTTGTCCCAAGCAAGGACTGGCGCCCAACAATCTGTTTTTTTGTTGTTGTTGTTCAAATCGTTTATTGGAAAATTCATTCATTCCGATTAGGGTCCATGTGCGCTCTTTTGAGAGACCTCCTGATCAAATATTTGATTTGGAAAAAAGTAGCGTTACACCTTGTATGTAAGATATTTTTCACTATTAAAAAACTCTTTCGAAATACATTAATATCATTGCATTCTTCAAAACGTCAAATAATCTACTAGAACCTTGAAATTTCAAAAAAACTTACTTTAAGTTCATGCTCCTGTTGCCAACCCACTATCCGGCTCGAAGGACCAAAACATGTTATGAATTAATGACAGACTGGCGCGGGGTAGAGAGGGAATCATGTTTAGCCATGTCAAAGTCGACGAAAAAGAAAAAGACCATTAACGTTAATTTTACCATAGGTTCACAATTTCAACGGTTATAAAGGAATTAAAAAAAGTTGCGAACGATTTCAAATATTATAAATATTCTGAGAGGTTGCAAAGAATTTCAAGGGATTAAAATTTGTTCTTGGGATTTTAAAGAATTTGGTAGAATTTCCAAGGATTTCGATGAATTTCAAAGAAATTCAATATGTTTAGGGAATTGTATAGGACCTCTAATCATGTCACATTTCTAGGCAATTTTATTAATTTCAAGGGATTTTAACGGATTTCTAGATAACCTAGAAAATTCTATTTATTAATTTTATTCTTAAGGGATTTTCAATTATTTTCTAGATTTTAATGGCTTTAAAGTGTTTCAATATTTTTCTATTATTTATTCTAATGCTTTTCTCATAATTTGATATTTATATTTGATATTTGTAAGTCTTCGAATTTAAAGTTGTATTATTTTGTATAGTGAAGTTTAGTTTGAGCTTGAAACCTTTCTTTATCCCTAAAATCATAAAATAGTTTGATAAAGAAAATTAATTTCTGACTACCGGGCTATTTAACTAGAAGCCCGATTAATACCCTACCTGAATTGGGAGTTTATTTATCAAACGTTATATTATCATTGTGAAATTCTTTCTTTTGTCTTCCGAAGGAAATGAAAAAAGAACAAGGCCAGAAGTAGAAAGCATACTGGATGTGGCGATTCGAAAAAGCGCAAGAGATTTAGAGGGTCCATCAGAAAGAAGGACGACTTCTGAAGCAGATTTCATTATGAATTTGGAGGGACAAAGGGGCGCGATGGACATGTTGAGATCAGCACTAAGGCGACGAGGCTAGAAGCATGGTGCATACTGGATATGGTGAGACCAAGAGACGCGAGGGATCCAGAGAAACCATCAGCAAGTGAGAGGAGTCTAAAAGCGGGAGGCATCCTGGATTTAATGAGACTACTGCTTCCTGACTGCTTTTGATTGTTGATGGTTTCTTTGGATCCCTCGCCTCTTTGTCTCTCCAGATCCAGTATGCCTACTGCTTCTGGACTCCTCTTGCTTGCCAATCGTTTCTCTGGATCCCTCGCGTCTTTATGTCTCATTAAATCCAGGATGCCTCCCGCTTTTAGAATCCTCTCACTTGCTGATCGGTAAGCAAGAGGAGTTCAGAAGCAGGAGATATACTGGAACTCGCGAGGAAAAGAGGCGCGATGGATCTGGAGAGGTCAGCACCAAGGGCGACGAATCCAGAAGCAGGAGGAAAACTAGATCTGGCGAGATAAAGAGAAGAGGGATCTAGAGAGACCATCAGCAAATGAGAGGGGTCTAGAAGCAGGAAGCATACTGGATCTGGTAAGACGAAGAGGCGCGAGGGGTCGAGAAAAATCATCGGCAAGCTAGAGCCTTCCAGAAGTAGTACATATACTGGATTCCGCGAGACAAAGAGGAGAGGGATCCTAAGAATTCATCAGCAAGTAAGAGCAGTCCAGTAGCAGTAGGTTTACATTATTTGGTGTATCAAAGATACGCGTAGGATCCAGAGAAGCCATAGTTAAGAGAAAGAAGTCCAGAAGCAGGAGAAAAACTGAAACAGGCGAGAAAAAGAGGTGCGATGGATCTAGAGAGGTCAGCACCAAGGGCGATGAGTCCAGAAGCAGGCAAAATTCTAGAATTGGAGAGCAAAAGAGGTGCGGTGGATCTGGGGATCAGCGCCAAGGGTGTCGAGTCCAGAAGCAGGAGACATACTGGATCTGCCGAGATCAAGGGGCGCGAGGGATCCACTGAAAGCATCGGCAAGCTTGAGCCGTCCAAAAGCAATAGGTATACTGGATCTGGAAAGACAAAGAGGCGCGAAGGATCCAGAGAAACGTTCGGCAAGTGAGAAGAGTCCAGCAGTAGTAGAAATACTGGATCTGGCGAGGCAAAGAGGACAACGGTGAGCGATAGGAATCCAGAAGCAGGAGGAATACTGAATTTGGTGCAAAAAACAGTCGCAATGAATCTGGAGAGATCAGCGCCCAGGGTGACGACTCCAGAAGCAGGAAACATTTTGGATCTGGGGATACAAGGAGGCGTGATTAGTCTGGAGAGATCAGCACCAAGGGCAACGAGTCCGCAAATATTGAGCATGCTGGGTCTAACGAGAAAAGGAGGCACGAGACACATGGAGGAGCATCCGCGTAGCGCTACGAGCCAGAACACAGAATTCTTGATGTTTATAATGAAGGTATTTAGAATTCCAAATGTGTATACCTACTAATTTTACAAACTTCAAAAAGATATAAAACAACTTCAAGTAATGAAAAGCGAATCAGATTTTCAACAACTATGATTGAGAGATTTTCAAGACATATCGTTGCTCCACTCTTTTAGGTAGAAAATTGCGAAATTTTGAATGTTACGATCTTTAATTTGAAATTTCTAATTGAAAAGAGTTATATTTTGAGTGCTTTAATCTGCAGAGCTGTTTTGAGTACTTGAGATGAATGCAATTAAATGTTTCAAGTTTAGTGCCCGAGACAATTTCTTGCAAACCTAGAAATGACCAGTAGTTGTTTTCTCACATTTTAGCGGCTACCCTGCCAAATTAACTGTTTATGACAAAACCTTCGATGGTTTTATTTATTAGGGAATTACAGGAACACGCGTTACTTTTACTTCCAGAGACGAAAGGTGAATAATTTAGGAGGAAAAGATGTTGCTGATGCACGTAGAAGGATCATGCCGTTAGTCATGATGAATACACTAGCGTATGAATACCCCCGGAAAGGACAAAGAAATAACCAATTTTTTAAACAAAGACACATTCCAGACAATATCATAGGTCAGTTATAATTATCATTTTATTATATTACTGTATGCATACACCGAAAGGAATTCGGGCCAATGGTATAATAATAATCCTTTGAAATTTGAATGGGTTTCTTTAGTCCCAAACAATTAATTTTATATTACTCATCATAAAAAAAGCTTGTTTACATTCTGTTAATTGAAGTTCAATTTATCAGCATAAAATTCTAGTTATAATATTTGTCTGGATTATACCACGTTCCGTTTCTTTCTAGTTACCTACTTTTCTTATTCCAGAAGAGATGCCACTACGTGATTATCGTGATTGGATGGAAAAAATATTGAATTCGTTTTTTTACATGAAAAGAAGTTATTTAATCACACCACAGATCTTCTTAAATTAATCGGAACTTTACAACACAATTACGTAATGAATTGAACTAACTAAAAATGAGATTTCAAAAAGCACTCTATAAAATCCAAAAGGTCACATGCGGTCACACGAGTTCCCTCCAGCGGTCAGCAAAACACTCCCATCCTTTCCACTTTCCTGAACGGGTGAATTTCGTTGTATTCTAATACACTTTTTTAAAAAAATCAAGTTTTTGGGTACGAAATTGGGAAACTGTTATAACTCAATTTTAGGCTAATTAAGGAACAGAGTATCATCTCCAGGATGAGGTAGAGGATCAGAAAAGGAATGGAATTGCCTTAGCTGACCGTCGGGCGTCCGTTGAGTATCTACCGTTGAGTATTTCGACCGCGGGACGGAACCCATGTGCACCGCTGCTTCACTATCACACTACACTGGTCACTTTTTTTGCTGATACGCAATCAAATTTTAAAAAAAACGCACCTCGACTATTATTCTGTTTATTTTTGCCTTCTTGAAGTCTGCACATAGTGCGGAGGCATCGACGGCACCGTCTTATTTGCCGTTGGTGTGACGCCGGAACGCCCAGGGAATTCGCCTCCTCGACGTCCCAGCTTCTGAATCAATTTCTTGATTTAATCCGTTAAATTTTAACGGTGCAGTCAGTATAGTTTGAGTTCCTTTTACTGCGATGAAAATGTTGCCATAATGCCCCATAGGAGGATTTTCAGATGGACGGTTGTAATGGTATTTAACAAAATCAGTGGATGTCGAATACCCTTCGTTCAATACACGGATCGTAACTCTCGTTGGATGATGCTCTCTAGGAATATGAGTGGTAAGCACAGCTAGGTGTTCCATTGGGATATTTTTGTTAACAAAACTTTTTTGAGGTGTTTTGATATAAGCAAAATATTCTGAAAACCCATTAGGAATTCCCTGAAGTCTCATCCAATATGGTTCTCGTGTGGTACTCCTGATTTTATCACCAAAAATAGAACCATCCGACGTTGTCAACTCAATGGAGCCTAATGGTTCATCTAATTTTTTAAGGACAAAATTTACATTTATTAAGTGTTTGTACAATAGTAACCCGGGCACTTAAAAATGTTAATCAATCACTGGACAAAAAAGAATTACATATATTCATGAGATGGAAAAAGCATTTTCTAAATTAGTTTTTCGATGCACTTTCATATTAGCGGTCAATGGGCACTTTATTTAAACGCTCACTTCGCCGATTCTCGAGATAAGGAGAAAGCGGATAATGCGCAGCAGCGGGAAATGCAAAGCCGTCGATTTTAGACAAATCCGCTTATTATGAACGAGTGAGATTAGATTCAGCATATACATTTATGACTACAATATCAAATAGTGCAAAAATTGGGTTAACTAAGACAATTGTTCAATGTTTGAGGCAAAAAGTTTGTTCTGGGTGATTATCATAAATTACGACAGTCGAAAAGAAATCATTGAAATATATTAAAACTTTATTAATATTGACCTTCTAAAACTTTCCAGTGGATTTTTTGTGTCACAAATTGGTAAATTTAGTTAACGTCTGCAAATAAACGTCTTATTTATATACCATACGCCCAGCGGCTTACCATTCTAATGGTGAAATTTCGAAATCTTGAATATTGTGTCTTCATAGCTTTGGATGCTAATCACTCCCAAAATTTAAACTCCAATTTATTTTTTTAAATTGCAAACAAATAAATAAACAAACCAACATTTTGCAAGTCATTTACCCACCTAGTTCATGACTAAAAAGTCAACGCAAAACGAAAGATTTTAGCCAAAAGCAACTTTCTAGCATTACAATAAAAAAATATAATTATAAGCAATAACCAATTGTTGAAATAAGCATGTGTAATAACTAGCATTGATTATTACCTCACTAAGTGAAAAGTTTAAAGTGAAAAGTAGGCAAATGATTGTAAATTTCAGAAAAAATGCAACTTTCTAGTGTTATTTAAATTGCATATCATTATAATTATTAGTAAATTGTTTGAACAAATAATTTTGTTAACTTTAACTAATCATTAAACTCACCCCAAGTGAAAAGTAAAGACAAAATTGGAGAAACCTATTGTTTACCAATATTTGTAACAAAATATTTCCGACACATTTTATACCGGGCCGGTGATTAACAAAAATATTCGACACAATAAATCTCAGCATTGATGGTATTCTGTTGACCAATTATATTATTAATTTTAATATAGTAAAATGATTTTTCTTCTTAGTTTTATGCTTTAGACGAGCATTCAATTTGAAATTGTTCAGTTTATCTGATCTGATAATATATTGCAACAAATTTTAAGAAATTGATTTTCAAAAGTACTCGATTTGTGGAGCTTGGAATATTTCTAAATAAAAAATTGTCAACTTAGTATGCGAAGGAGTAAAATTTGTCAAGATTAAAGGCTTCTACATTTCAATTGTGTAATTGATAATGAATATTACTGATAAACAAACGATAGTTTCAATTGACTGGTGTTTGGAGATATTTCTATTTTTATAAGGCTTTGAATTCTCAGTGGTTCAAATTTTAAAGCTACTGCTTTGAATTGAGAAGGATTTCGAGTGTTTTATTTTCAAATAATGATGAATTTTAAAGCATTGAAAATAAAACGTATTTTAATTAGATAGATACCAATTAGTTCAGTTTTATTTCATTTTATAGCGTGTTAGATTTAACAATATTTCTGAAATTCTCTTTATTGTGCAATGATGAGAATTTTTATGTGTGGAAATCTTAGTCGGAATGAACAAGTCAAATTGGATGCTTTTAATGGAGATAAATAATAAATATAAAATTATAGTATACTTACGAGCACAGTAAACGAAGCTAACACATGTTAGAAGTAAAATAGCAGCAGATTCCTTCATTTTTTCAGATAATCACAATGACAGACAAAGGAATAAGGAAACTGTTTTTCAGAATTGCATTTGAAGAGTGACTTGATGAATGACTGCTATATACGCGCATTTTTACGACATCAACCCAATATCCCGCTTTATTTGTTTCCCAAAATAAATAAGAGGAAACGAGAAAGATTATTTATCTAAGATCTCAAAATTTCACATATTTGTTATATTTATAATCCGTGGAACCTTCGGAATTATTAAAGATGGCATTATGCGTCAAAACAAAAATTAATACCGTTTTCGGTCGTATGTATGCAAATGCATACATACTATAATATTGTGAAACTGGTAAACAGACTACGTGCGTCACCTCGACCAGATAACATATTTACAATTTATTGCTTCAGAATAAAAAATTAAAATCACTTATACACGTAATTTATTTTATCATTCATTTATTCATTCATGTACGTAATTTTTGGGAATTCGCAAATAAAACAAATAACTCGCAATAATTGTAAAATTTAATATGAATTTAGATGTACGCGCCGAAAAAAAACCCTGATGAGTGAAAAATGAACTCAGATAACAAAAATATTTAAAATGTCAGGGAATTGTATTCATCAGGGCAAAGTCGGGGATTTTAAACAAAATCTTGCATAAGACATGGCATTTCTGTAACTTTAAATAACTGCCAGTGCTATTCTGAACTACACCCAGAACTTCAGTTACATTCGCAACTGTTTCCTTGCCAAAAAATGGCAATAACATCGTAAAAAAAATTGTCCGTACCAGTAATTTTTGTTTACCCGTACTGATGCCTTTTTTTCACCGGTGCCGATTTTGCATACACAACCTTTGAAGAATTAAAATGATATTGTCAGTCAAGTGTTATAAACCCTCTCTAGGGATCGCGGGACCTTGTAGCTGGTGGGAGGGCTTACGGGTCTCATTAGACTATAGATCTGGAATAGGTGAACCTGAGGGGCTCCACTGCGAGGTGTGACTACTCTGGGGAACTGATGGACACTAGTCGGTGGGACTTAAACTAAGGAGCGATCCTTCCATGAGGTAATGGCAAAGCCTCCTGGAATATCGAGGGCGCGAGTTCTCATGCTCCCAAGCTACGATGTGATCGCCGTGTCAAGAGCTGAATGGCACCAGGGTGAACAAATCCTTGAACACCCCGGCCTGCCCGCCTCAGTAGGGGCGGGCAGGTGGGGGTCCAAAAGGAGGTGTCTAGACGGAGACTTTGGGACACCAGGTCGAATCCCATAGTATGTAGACCCATCCCCCTCAAGCGGGGCTCCGCGAGGGCTGTTTTCTTATTTCCCTAGCTCCTCGTGGGACTCAAATGAATCCTAAACAACTAAAACAAACCAAGAACAATGAGGGGCCTCTTCCGCGTCCCTCCTCTAATCCACCGCTAAAAGTTGGAGGCTCCTTAGGGGGCAACCCACCAGAGGCGGTGCGAACTAAAGATAACGGTGGAGACAATCTTGTCGAAGCCGTTGAAGAGCAGCAAGAGGAAGAAGGGGTTTCGGAGAAACTCCCCCGAACAGGGTGTTGAAACGGCAGAAGGCTCTGGAAACACAGGGCCTTACTTTTGCGCAGATGGCTAACAACGCCTTGGTGAGGGTTGACGTGGCATCGAATTATCCTGAGAACTGTCTAACTCTTGAGGAGTTGGACAGGATGAGGGATGAAATCTCTAAAGGGATCGACGCATTACCCCGCGAGGGGCGCGCCCCCAGATTCAACGACATCATCATCAGGTCGGGGGCCATCGTAGTGGAGGCCGCGAAAATCTGGTCGCGAGACTGGATAGTTGAAAAAACCCCAACGTTTAGGCTTCAAGAGGGCCTAAACTTGGAAGTCAAAGGGGCGGAATGTCTGCGCAGGTACCGTAGAGCGACCGCACCGAGTTCCGAGTGACCCAACTGGGCTCCGCAGGGGGACCAGAAGCACCCGGAGGTGCCCCGAATTAGCCTGTCAATGGCTGAGACGGGAATCTCCATGTTGCAGATTAATTTGCACCACAGCAAAGGCGCCTCAGCGGTACTAGCCAGACGCATATCTGTGGTGCAGACAGGGCTTGCCCTAATCCAAGAACCCTGGCCATGCAGGGAAAGGATTTGTGGCTAGTCAGGATGTGGCTCCATTTATAAGGGGCTGCTCGAAAAAACGTCAAGGGCATGCATAGCCGTCAAGGGTATGGATGCGATCTTGGTGCCTAAATTCTGCTCTAGAGATCTCACCGTGATTAAGGTAAGACTCAGGGGCAGTAGCGGAGAAACGCTAGAGGTGTATATCGCCACGACCTATTTCCCTGGCGATGCCGATGGACCACCGCCTCCTAGAGAGGTGAAGGCTCTAATTCGGCACTGTCAGGAGAATAAAATCCCTCTGCTGTTGGGCTATGATGCGAACTCTCACCATTCTGAATCGGGGTGAACTCAAAGGGAGGCTTGCAGAATTTCCCACAAGCTATGATACCATTGATGAGTTAGAGCACGCTGCGGATTTTCTGCGAAGGGCTCTCACTAAATCATATGAGAACAATTGCCCTACAAGCACGATTAAGTCTAGGAAGGGAGCACAATGGTGGAATACCCACCTAGAGAGGCTCCGTAAAAAGACAAAAACTTTGTGCAATAGGGCAAATAGAACTAAATTGCCTTCGGACTTGGACATCTATAAGGTGGCCCAGACTGAATACAATAAAAATATAAAAAAGTACAAGCGGGAAGATTGGAGGGGCTTCTGCGAGGAATCGAAAAACATTCCGGAAACACCGAAGCTGCACAAGATCCTGGCAAAAAATCCGGAAGCTCGCCTCGGGCTCATAAGGCTCGCTAATGGTGAGTTTGCCGAAGACGAAGAAGCAACGCTGAATCACCTGATGGAAGTTCACTTCCCGGGTTTTCAGCGAATCCGAACCGACCAAGAGGGGGAAGGCTGGGGCCAAGAGGTGGTGAAGGCCGACTGGAATTACAACTTTAAGGTCGTTGATTACAAAAAGGTGGAATGGGCCGTAGGGTCCTTCTGTCCTTTTAAATCACCAGAGGCGGATGGCATTTATCCAGCGCTTTTACAAAAAGGCATGGATTTGGTCGTCCCTCCTCTGACGAAATTATTTAGGGCAAGTATAGCTCTTAAACACGTGCCAATGGCATGGAAGGATGGCACAGTGGCCATCATACCCAAACCTGGGAGGAAGGGTTACACTGCTACAAAAGATTTCCGACCAATCAGCCTAACGTCTTTTATCCTGAAGACGTTGGAGAGGTTGGTCGAGAGATACATTAGGGATGAGGTGCTCTTGGCCTCCCAGCTGCATGCTTTTCAGGCAGGCTGCTCGGTAGAAGCTGCACTTCATGCTGTAGTGGCAAAATTGGAGCAGCAGTTGGAACAAAAGGGGTATGCTGTGGGCGTTTTCTTGGATATAGAGGGTGCATTCAGCAATACTCCTCCAGAAGTCATCTGTAGAAAGGCTCTGAGATGTAGCGTGCCGGACCAGCTTGTACGCTGGATAGGAAGACGCTGATGGGTCTTATGAGGTCAGCGCTGCGCATTGTAGAGCTCTGGTGCGACAACTCAGGGCTCTCAGTAAATCCTGAGAAGACCAACCTGGTCATTTTCACGAAAAATTATAAAATTCCAAAAGTTGACGCTCCAGTATTTTGTGGTGGGAGGCTGCCGTTTTCAGATTCGGTTAGATATCTGGGAGTTATCCTAGATAGCAAGCTGAACTGGGCAAAGCACCTGGAGACCTAATGCAGGAAGTTTGTCGTGACTTTTTGGATGTGCAGGAGAGCCTTTGGGTTGACGTGGGGACTAGGGCCTAAAATGCTTGCATGGCTCTACTCTGCTGTTCTAAACCCCAGACTCCTACATGCGGCCGTGGTTTGGTGGCCACGGGCGAAACTTAAAACAATGCAGGACAGGCTGCGGAGATTACTGGTTTGACTGGAGCAAGGAGGACTACGCCCACAGCGGCGATAGCATTCATGCTCTGTGAAGAACCCCTACATGTCGCGATAATCGTTAGAGCGGAACATGCGATGGGGTGTCTGGCAAGAGCAAATAGGTGGACTCGGGGGACTAGGCACACTAGG
>CAKNWW010334406.1:0-19850 GCA_932074435.1 Andricus kollari
CTGGATAGTTATTCGGCTATATTTGATTTTCCTGGTCTGTATATTAACTTACAATAGAAAGGTTGCAGTCTGAGGACCCATGGTTCTATTCTTTCTGACGGCTTAGAGCGTCGTTCAAGGATAACCGCTCCAAGTCCAACTGGGCTAGCATCTACTACAATCGTGGTCTTCATATTCTTGTTGAAAAAATCCTAGGCTATCGCGTCTGATGCTTTCTCATTTAGCTTTGCAAACGACTCCTTCTGTTCCGGTCCCCACTGATAAAGTATTCCATCTTGAGTGAGTCTACGCAAGGGCTCAGAAAGTGTTCCTAGATCAGGTGTAAAGCTGGCTGAGAACTGTACCAAACCTAGGAAGCTTTTCACTTCTGAAGTGCTTTCTGGTTTGCAAAAATCTAAAATGTCCAAAATTCCATCATCCGTCGGTCTGCTACCCTCTTTAGAAACGTGTAATCCAAGAAAAGTGATTTCGGTCATGTTGCAGACCATCAACGCGCTTCAGCAATGGCTTGGATTGACTACCGGAAAGCTTTCGATCCAACCTCTCATAGACTTATCATCTGTCTGTCGGAAAGCTTGAAGGTGCATCCACACATAGTGAAATGGATAGAGAGATTGATGCCTCTTTGGAAAACTAGATTTACTATCTCATCTGGAAATTGTCGTGTGACAACAAACAACGTCACCTTCCAGAGGGTCGTCTTTCAGAGCGATACCATGAGCTCTTTGCTTTTTTCCATCATACTTCTGCCTCTATCTCTCGCACTTTGAAATTTGTTTGGATACCTCTCTGGCGACACTAACCAGCTGGAGCATAAGGTCACTGATGTATTTTATATTGATGCCCTGAAGCTGTATGCCTCTGGTAAAGGCAAACTTCAAACTGCCATAAATATCGTCAAGGAGTACACAGGAGAGATTGGGATGGACTTTGGATTGAATAAATGTGCCAAAATTCATCTGAAGAACGGAAAGATTGTTGGCGTTCCCAAAGACCCTGAGCTTGTGGATATAAGTGTTATTGGACATGTTAAGACTGGAGAGACCTATACATACCTGGGCGTGCCTCAAAGCCGTATTCAGGACGTAACATCAGTAAAGGAGTATCTCCAAAGCAAATACAACCGTCTTCTTCGACAGATTCGGTCTTACAATCTGTCGGCGTTAAACAAGGTATCTGCGACTAACATGCTTGCCGTCCCGGTTCTACTCTACTCGTTTGGGGTGGTTCAATGGACGAAGAACGAACTTAAGGCCCTTGATGTCACCACACGTAAGATACATTTCACGCCGTCAAGGCGGACGCGGATTTCTGAATCTTCAGTATCTTCATACCCGAATTGTTCTAAGTACAGCTTCTATCGTAGCCAATGGCAGAGATTCTCTCCTAAAAGTGGTCAGGAACCACGAGATGATTGGTAAAGGAGCGTTGCTTAACGAAGCAACGGACCAAGCGGCCGAGACCCTTGGCCTGAATTTTAACATCAGAACTGAGGAAAATGCATTGCTCCATCTAGATGCTTCACATCTGAAAGACGAAGTGAAGATAGCACAAGTTCAAAAATTCCATCAAGAGCTACTCGACACGAAAATGCAGGGAAATTTTCACAGAAATGTAGAAAAACAGTCCTTGCCGAAGGAGCAAACTTTTGCTTTCCTCAGATCATCAGGGCTTCATTCAAGTACAGAGGGTTTTATTTTCGTATGCCAGGACTGTGTCATTTCCGCCTTAGCATACCATAACCGCATTTTATGTCAAGAAGTTCCCAGCGATAGGTGCAGAGCGTGTCATGCACACGCTGAGTACTTAGAACACATACTAACGGGGTGTTCCACCCACGCAAGAACGACGTACATCTACAGACATAATGCGGCTCTAAGAGTGCCTTATTACCATCTTTGTCGCTTTTACGGCATTGGCCTTGACTCTGCCCTGCCGAAAGCTCCAAGTGAGATAGAGTCAATTGTCGAAAACGAGAAATGCCAAATTTTCTGGAACTACGATTTTCGGACAGCACTCTCCGTTGCACACACGGGGCCTAACATTGTTCGCCAAGACTTCCAGAAACGAACTATATTCGTGATCGAATTCTCGGCCCCGTCCGAATACAACATCACTGCCAAACAGAAAGAAAAGGAGGAGAGGTATCAATACCTTAAAAGGGAGCTGCAAAGACTGTACCCAAAATATTCGGTACAAGTAATAGTCCTAGTGCTAGGTGCTCTCAGAGGTGCGAAACTATCACTGGTTCGTAACCTTAAAGCCATACCCGCGTGCCAAAAATATGCCAAGGCACTTGCGACAATGGATGCAGAAAGCTGTCATCCTTGGGTTGCTTGGTGTCCTCAAAATACACGAGGGTTTCGCCGGCCTGTCGTTATGATTTCATCGTGTCCTGTGACTACCTATTTCACGTTTGTGAGACGTGGCCATGAGTGTGATTTACCGCGGTCCTACTGGAAGCGTGTGTCATTTATACATGGCAGTTGCTCCCAGTGAGACCCTGCCGTGGTTGTTTAACCTTATTTTTTTATATATATTTCAGGTGCGCAGTTGTTTCCAAGAAAAAATCTTTTGTAACGAAAAAGTCCTTTGTACGTACAAAAGGTAGTGATTACTCAGGATTCTTCCTCAATCTCGATTTGATGATACCCCTTTTAATATCAAGTTTGCTGAATGTCGTACTTCCATTTAAATCATGTAGAACTTCTTCTATCGTTGGAATAGGATGAAGTTCCTTCTCGATAGCCTCATTAGCTTGTCGCATGTCGACACATAATATCCAATCATTGTTTTTTTTTCGTCTGCATGTGTACTGGTGACACCCAAGGTGTTGGCCCCTATACCTCTTCGATGATATCTTCTTCTTCTTTACAATATGCGAGTAGCTTTTCTAAAGGACACTCTCATGTTACAAGTAAATATTTTGTTTAATTATTCCCCCTTCACTTAGAATTTCTGAACTACCATCATAAAAAGCTTACGCCTTTCCTAACCCAAAGCAGTTCTGGAATACCACATCCATTTTCTATTATAATAACTTCGGCGTCTAGCGTCAGCCTATTGGCAACAGTGCGCTGATGCATTCCACCTCTCTCGCGCTTTCGACGCCAGCCATTCTTAAGCTTGATATTATTTTTATCAGCTAACAATTTTATTTCAGAGACTGCTGATCGTTTAAAAATGTCTGCTTGTAATTGAATGGGACATTTACCGGCGGGTACCTGAACACGTGTCATTTCAACATGAAAAGTATCATCGATTTCAAAACCGTCTTCAAAAGACAAGTCTTTCAATGGAATGAAAACCTGCCACGCTATCCCTTTTCCAAATACGTCGGACCAAAACATTAAACCTACAACATTGGATCGCACCAATCTGTAAATTACCTAAATAACTCGTGAAAAGTCGCTTCGATCCATTCCACGGGGATATTCTCGCCAGGCGGAGAAATTTAAAATTTTAATTTTGAATCGTACAACCCGAATTTCTGAATATGTCTGAATCTTTCACTCTCTCATTCCTACCTTGTTCATCGTCCAGGCTGCACGTTGCTTCTAGTTCTATTGGCCTCGATGGTCCTGCAATCTGAGAAGTGCCAATGTTGACATGTATCACTGTGGAGGGTTCAGCAACCTGCAACGATTCACTGTTGACAGACACAGGCTGCTGTCCTGCACGGACACTCACAATGGCCTGCACGGTTCTCTCGCATTCTGTAAGAAAATAAACAAAGAAATTGTTATATGGGAAAAATTATTACAACCTATTCTTCAATATATATTTTTATAGTAATTAGTATAATTTTACCTTGAAAAATTCGCTTCTCTGTGTCCAACAGTTTCGCCAGAATCTTCTCCATGTTGAGCTCACGTTCCTTTAAAGGCTCTTTTTTTATTTTGAAACTTCTTTTGTAACTACCTGCATCTGTTCCATCGGGTTCTTTCTGACATCGGAATTGGCTGCTTTTTCAAGGCTTTCCTCTATTTTTCACACATGCATTCTCCGCTCTGCAGCTTTCTTTTTTAATATTCTCGCTGCCACATGTTTGGCATGGATTTTTCTATTTATCGCCTAATCAGCTTCTTGCTTTTATATTTCTTTTAATTCAGCCTGTTTTGTTTGCTGTTGCGGCTGTTGTTGTTGCTGATGATGTTGCTGCTGAAGCTGTTCATTCTTTTCACTAGTGGGCATGTCGTCGTCACTTTCCAGATTTACCTCAAGAATTGATTGTTGATCATTTTTACCAGTTGGGACCTTCGAAATTTGTATTCGTGGATCGCGTTCCACCGAAACTGTGTCCAGGTCATCATCATCAATAATTACGTGTACCGTCTAGGTAAACATTTAGGAAGTTTTTTTCTTCTACTTGATGAACTTCATTTTTATTTTTATTTTTGGCAGGGCATCTTCTTGTGGACTGTTTAGTGCTGGTTGCATCTTCATTTGAATGCTTCTTCTTCTTCTCAATCTCTGTGTAGGGTTCAAGGATTGATTGAGTGTTTATTCGTGATGCGTGATTCTGTGGAGAAAAATATCAATTTATTATTTCAAAATAAGCAAAAAATAATTAAATTTTCAATTTCGGAAACAAAAATTTTGAATTTGTTTTAATCGAACAGCGATAAGAAATATATAAAAATAAAAAAGATTAAATTTTTTACTAACCTACTGCTTCCTTTGCACTTTCGGTTGCAATGTCCAATAAGTGTCGCATTTTAAGGGCTGCTGGAAGGCAGCCGACACGTAGCTACCTTGTTCTTGGCCTCCGCTGCCTCATTTATCAGCTTTACTAACTCAACAGCCGAAGTGCATTACTCTAAGTACGCCTCCAAGCCGGCTGTTAATAATTTATTTGATGTTATTGTTTCCCTTTGATTGACCTTCGGGCTTCATTGATCATCACATGGCATCCTCCCAATGCTTCTTCTCGTTCAAGGTTCCTTTTCTGTTTTTGAGTTTTGGGGGCTACCTTTTGGCTTGTGTGGTGGCTCATATTGTCGCTTGACGGTGCCTTGGTGGGGGACTGCCGGGCTCCCCTCTCAGAGAGAGTCAGTTGCTATCAAGGCGTAAGCTGTGTGGCTAATCTTCGGTCGTGGCAACGACAAGAAACCAATCGCGCGTTTTTAAGTGAACTTAGGTATTAAGTTTCTTTAAGTTTTGTGAATAAAGTCAGTGGCTCTTCAAGCTCTAATAGTTATTCAGTGATTTCCCGACTCGATCGTCTTCCGGTGTTGTGGGAAGTGACGAGTCGGATGACGTATCACCTCCGGTCGCGTCGGGATCGATCGCTGGGCGAGCGATCGTGGTCGTAGCTTCCGGAGGCTACATCTGTGCCAATTTTTCAACAACACCCAAAACCTTTTTTGGACACTAAGGGAGTGTCACTGGAAGGATGTAGGACTCGTATCCTTGAACTGAACCGATACTAGGTATTTTGACGAGCAGGGTCACGGTGAGAAGTTGCCTAGTTTCTTTCCGTTGACTTTAACATGACTGAACATGATTCCTTCGCTATACCACGCCAGTCCATCATTAATTCAAAACACCGGCTATTGCAGCTAGATGTTCACTGATTTCATCAAGTGCAATCCTGGTGTTACTTAATCCTTCGTCATACATTTTTAAAATTTGGTTTAGGTTTGAATTAATCGCACTTCACTCACATTTTTTACCAAGCACTCATAATTTACTTTTAAATTTGGGGCACTTCACACAATTTTTTATTACTTACTCTTAATTCACTTTTAAATTTGGGAATTATCGAATCACTATAATACTCGCGTGGTTATCTAGGGACAGTGTTGCATAAGCAAAGGCAAGGTCTAGACTGAGTTTCTTGGGAACTGTGACTTTCTTGCAAGGAAAACGGGTCCATCCCCTCTCCTTTGTCTATGGTCACATCCCCAACATTCTTGAAGGGACCCTTAAACATCCATTAATAGACGTTCTCACGAAACCATACAGCTTTCCAGCATATGTATTACATTTTTAAACAAAAACATTTATTTAAGATGTATAGAAAATATTTCCATGTATATATTATTACAAAAATTTATAAAATAATTATCACGTCATTTGAGTGTGAAAACACTTTCCTTCTTACCTTATATATCATAATTCTGAAGTAGTGAAGTTGTTGATTAGTTGTTAGTAATCTCGTCTCAATTAGTAAAATTAACAACCGAATTACTTACTCGTAACTGACAATTAGTAAGAAAAAAACTATACTGAAGTGAATTAGTAAGCGTTTTTTACTAATCCTGACTCAGAGTATATTTAAAAATATCATACATATATGAACTTATTTAAAACTTAACTGAACTATTTTTGTTTCCCCCCTTCCTCCATCAAACTTTAGATTTAATATCCCTTTGCCCTTTTATAATTGTCCTCACTTCTGTGGATTTCCCCCGCTACCTAATTAACAATCTATCGTAGTTCAAGAACACTATATGAATTGTGTTCAGACACGTTTTCGCCATAACACCCCGGTAAGAAGAGAAGAATTTAAAAAAAATTCAGAATCTGAATTCCCATTAATACGTGAATTTTCCACCATCGAAAGTTCCACCAACGAATAGAAAAAAAGCAAAACCTATTCCTTTTAATCGACTTAGAAAAATGTAATGGAAGTGCATTGGGAAGAATTAAAAAGTGGAGGAACGCAAAAGAAATAATAGAAAGAAAGAGAATAATGTCACTTTGAAGACGCAAAAGCTATTCTTTTAATCGACTTTGAAAAATTTAATGGAAGTGTATTGGGAGGAATTAAAAAGTGAAGAAACGCAAAAGAAAGAATAGAAAGAAAGAGAATAATGTCACTTTGAAGACGCAAAAGCTAGTCCTTTTAATCGACTCAGAAAAATGTAATGGACGCGTATTGGGAAAAATTAAAAAGTGTAGAAATGTCACTTTTATTATTATCTTTTGATTGGACTTGGATTCTGCCTTATTCTTCAGAGATTCTTGTTAATTTTTGAATGGTATTTTGAAAATGAACTAAAATAGAGCGCGTACGGAAAAACAATTATAAAACAATCGTACTAAAAGACCGGTTGACTGGGACAGTAATATTTTACTTTTTGACATTTGAGAGACGCGTCTTCTTACAACGGCCCGTTGAGTTAGACAGGCATCATCATTGTCATGTGACACGTGTGTCTGTTTGAGAAATAGAAAAAAGGGACAGATTAGAAGAAATTAAAATAATCGAGAATAAAGCATGTAAGTATGGAACTAAAAATAACCATGACAAAAAAATTGAAATTTCCAAGCTTATGTTGCACACGGAGGAATAGACACCATGTAAGTGCACGCATTTTGTGGACGGATTAGAAAGAATGAAATTAAACGAAAATACATTATGTAAGTATGGAATTAAAAATAACCATGAGAGGTGTGCCTACTGCTCGCATTAAGAGGAATTAAAAAAATGGAAAATATATTCGCCTGCATGGAACTCAACACAACTGGCAATCGTTAAGTAAATATAAAAGAATAGGTTTCGGAGATAAACCTATTCTTTCGTTGGGCACTTCTTCCGATGGAAAATTAGCACATTCGAAAAAATTAAATAATGTACACTCTTTCGTTTAAATCTAAAAATATTAATTTTTCTCTATTCTTCTCTTCTTACCGGGACCTTATATCCGTTCCTTAGTCTACATAAGTTGCGTCTATTATCACCTTACAATCTAATAAAAACGATGGTGATAATAATTCTTCATCAAGCAGTAAAAGAAAAAAGTTCCCATTGCAGAAGTTGAGCCTTCACGTAGGACAAGCAAGCTGTACTGTACGCTTTTAAGAAAGCCTGCACTAAGAATGTGATAATTGGATTAGAATTACAAATCGATAGAAGTTTTGAACCAATTTTCAAGATTGTTACTTATAAACTACAAAAAATCACGTTTGGGGTGCCAAAATGGACGAAATTCCTGCAACAGAACAATATCATCGCCGATTATTTCGAAAACGACAAATGACAGTCATCATATCACATTGAGCCCCTCGAGATAAATGACCTGTTGTAGAATGTGAAAATTGTGAATATACTTGCGAAGCAAAGAAACAAAAAGTGTATGTACTTGCTGTTGCAGTGAAAAAAACACACTTTTATTGGCTTACAGAATATTATTTTGTGTGCAGACGAGTACGTTAGTATGCTGAAAGCCTTGTGTGGCTTAGTCGAAAATCGCGTGACTGAAATTGTAACATTACCACGTGATCATTGCATTTCCGAAAAGTTCTTCGAACAATCTGAGAAATTTATTTTCAACATCGTGAACAAAGAGAAAAATAATGATTACAAAGATGTTCTTCATTCACAATTATCGTAGAAATTTAATTACTATTATCTCGACATTGTATATCATGAAAGTGATGGCGTTTTTTATTAACTCACCTGACTTCTCGTGTATGCACGAATGTCCTAAAAAGAATCGTATTCAACTAGAGAGTTAAAATAACTGTAAAAATTTAGTAAAATCGTTTTCGATTGAAATTTTTCATCGTTTAATAAATATGTCTTTTCAACAGTATGTCACCATGTGTCTACTCATTATCCTTCCCTTACTAAAGATGGAGCAGTTTGAAGATAATTAGCTATTTTTGAGAAAGTATAACTTTGTAGGTAACAAAAAATCGTCTACAACCTTTTTCAGCTTCAGGATGCTTTCCAGGGACTTGAACATGCTCAAACTAGATGCGATCTAAGTGTAACTAACACACATAAGTTAAAATATCGTTAATTGACATCTATTCAGCTTTTCAGTCAATTGCGGATACATTTCATCAGCGACTTTACCCTTTCAACAAGTGTTCGAACGTAGCGTGAGTGTAGATCCCACTACCAGAATGAGGGGGTCAACGCGGCGTCTCGAGTGCGGCGAGGGGGGAAAGGAAAAGTGAAGGAAGTAGCCTGTCAATAGTGGTCCTATACTACTTGTAACATGTTACAATCTTTCATCTAACAGTTGCGTAACCATTATATAACTATGTTTGCTGAGCAGTAGGCAAGAAAATGGATGATGTGTTTACGACATCCTTACGTCATGTGTTGTACAGTAGCGAGTCCTGGATCTTCTTGGGTCGGAGCAATGTCGTGAAACGAACGTGTTATTTAAATAAACGACACATTCTCCTACAATTCCCTTTCTCACTTTTCTCAACTGATCCTCGACTACAACCGAATGAGTCACGCTTAAACCGAAATGGATATAGATTCATGGTATAATAATAGTAATAAAAATCTAATTTAATTCAATTTTTGAAAGGTAAAGTTTTATTTGTTTAATGGCTCTTATAAAATGAAATTTCAGAAATTATTTATTTATTTATTTACGATCTATAACGGAGAGGAAGTAAATGCCGAAGATCTGTACTCAGGCGGCTTCCAGAGTCTTTAAGTTTTATGTTTAAAACATTAGCTTGTGCTTTGGGATTCTCTCTGGTAAGTTCATTGCGTTCCAAAGTGTTTTCTAAGATATGCTTAAGCTGTGGTCCAATACCACCGCCAACCGATGTTTCCAAAGTTTTTAAAACTTTATCTGAATATCCTGCATACTTAGCAAATCCCTGCTTCTTAGCGTCCTTGTTTAAAACATCATAGAGTGAAGCCAGTTGCTGTAAAGATGCCCTGAGTGGTACTGCAGAAAGCTTCAAGTAGCTGATTAAACTTGGTCTAGGTATCTTTGTAACCCTTTCTCCCAATAGTGTGTATCTAAAAGAAGGAAAAAAATTTTAATTGGTTCAATCAAATCTTTTTTCGTAGAATTTTTACCGCCCCCCACTTCCTACACACTTATTTTATAGTAAGTGTATGAAACTTTAACATGGGCACCGCACTATAGTCGACCCCCCTATTTCCTCGGCGTGTAGCGTAATACTTGAACGGCCTATTAAACTCATAGTGACTAACTCAGAATTTAAATATTTCATACACACTCCCGGGTATTTAGACAATAATGCAGTTTTCAATTTGAAACTTTTTTTCTGTTTAAGCATGTAAGCACATATTTTCTATTCAATAGTAAAATGGAAGTGCCTTTATGCACTTCCATTGCAACTCAATTTTATTTTTCGAACACGTATAATAGAGGTGTGCCGTTCGTCAGTTCGCATTTTTAATGTAAGCTCTCTTCGAATGCAAAGTTTCTCGAAATTGAAATTATTCAATTGGTTTTGACATTAAAATTACCTGAAATACAATTTGAATTTTGAAAATTCGAATAGACTACTCGAGCGTTTGATTCGAATTTAGCAAATTCTAATTGCATTTCGGGTGAATTTAATTTCAAAACCAACTGAATAATTTCCATTTAAAAAAAACTTGTATTCGAAGAGAGCTTATTAACTTAAATTTCTTCTTCAATGAAACTCAATTCCGAAACAAATTTGATTTCGAAACGTGACCGAAAACGTACAAATTTTCATTAAAAATTTGAACTGGCGAACTGCACACCTCTAATTTGGTTACTGCTGTTGGACACGTTCGTTTCACTTGGTTTGGGCGTCGTTTTATTCCATCATTACTTGACTTCAATACTTTTACAATGCAAATTCTATCTCAGCAACAAAAGATTGAAACGATTCTGATTTAGGGAGAAAGTGGCAGGAATATCGTTGATGCTCTCGCGCTTTATGCTCAACGCTTTCCAGTAAGTTTTCCTTGACGCGCTTCCTTTTACCGGGTTGTCCAAAACTTCATCACTGACGGAAGTGTACAACCGGAAAAAGGGAAGCGTCGATTAACAGTTACTGGGATTGATAATAAAATCGCGATTTTAGCTGCAGTCAATCATGACCCTCATGTTAGTACTCGACTACTAAGCCCCGATTCCGGAATGTCTCTATCCAGTTTTTGGAAGTTAATAAAACGTAATAAATATCATCCTTATCATATTTCACTGCATCAATGGCTTCATGGCAATGCTTTTCAGAACCGAGTTACATTTTGTCAACAGGCGGTTCAGCAGATATAAGGAAACCCGAATTCCTTTTTCGAATATTGTTTACAGATGAGTCACCGTTCACAAAACTTGGTAGCGTTATTCGGCACAACATGCACTATTGGACTGTACAAAGTCCACACTGGTTGCGTGAAATTGAGAATTAGCGTCCATGTTTGTGAACTCCCAATATTTGCTTGAATACCTAAACTTGGAAGTGCGACACAACATGTGGTTTCAAAAAGCTGGTTGTCCAGCACATTATTCGGCAATCGCGAGGGAAGTAATCAATCGCGAATTCAATGGACGACGGATCGGTAGAGGAGGTCCGATAAATTGGCCTGCCAGATCGCTAGATCTTACGGCGCCAGATTTCTATTTATCGTGTTATCTAAAGAGTCACGTGTATTAAAAAGTGCACACAATTTCTGATAACATGATCCTGCGAATCAGGTCTGCTTATGCAAAAATAACACCAGACACACTTCGCAGTTGTGTAGAATCTTTCGAAGCTCGAATTACCAAGTGCATCGAAGTGCAAGGACAACATTTTGAGCACTTATTGTAAAATGTTAATCGAAAACCAGCACCCCGATGTTGAGTGGCGAGGGGATTTACCGAAATCAAGCACCCTCATGGTGAGACCCGAGTGGATTCACCGAAATCAAGCACCCCCATGGTGACGGGCGAGGGGAATGACCGAAATCAAGCAACCCGATGTTGAGAGATAAGGGGACTCATCGAAGTCCTTAAAATAATCAACAGTTACATTTTTCGCAAATTTACCCCCACTTCTGCCACCTGGAGGGGCGGGTTGGGGTAAGTTTGTTCAAAGTTGCTTTTGAGATATTTCGATGTCTCAAGATTAAAAACACACACACATATATATATATATAAAAGCTATCACTGGTTCGTAACCTTAAAGCCATACCCGCGTGCCAAAAATATGCCAAAGCACTTGCGAAATGGATGCAGAAGGCTGTCATCCTTGGGTCGCTTCGTGTCCTCAAAACGCACGAGGGTTTCGCCGGCCTGTCGTTTTTATTTCATCGCGTCCTGTGACCACCCATCTCACGGTTGTGAGACGTAGCCATGAATGGGATTTACCGCGGTCCTACTGGGAGCCGGTGTCATTTTTAGATGGCAGTTGCTCCCAGTGAGACCCTGCGGTGGTTGTTTGACCTTATTTTTTAATTATATATATATTTAAGTCTGTCATAAGGACAACCGCAGGATTTCCTGGGAGCAGGTGCTAATCTGAAAAATTGCACCCGCTCCCAGCGAAATCGCGGTAAAATTTCAGCCGTAACCACATCTCACGACCGCGAGATAGGTGGTTACCGTCTGCGACGAATTCAATAAGATGATCCGGCAAAAGTCTCGTGCACCCTAAGGACACGAAGCGACCCAAGGATGGCCGCCTTCTGCATTTTCCCTGCAAGTGTCTTAGCATTTTCTTGACACGCAGGGATGTTTTTGAGGCTATTAACCAGTGAAACTTTGGCACCTCCAAGAGCACCGAGGCTCAAGATGATTAGCTTAACGTAATATTCCGGGTACAGCCGTCGCAAGTCCCTTATAAGTTCCTTATACCTCTCTTTCTTTTCATTCTCCTTGGCTATGATATTTTTGTCAGCTGGTGCCGAAAATTCGATAACGAACACGGTTCGTTTCTCGAAGTCAAGAAGAACAATGTCAGGCCTCGAGTGCGCAACAGAAACAAGTGTCGAGAATATGAAGTTCCGGTATATCCGACACTTCTCATTCTCGACAATTGACGAGAACATGAGAACACGAAGCGACCCAAGGATGCCAGCTTTCTGCATCCATCTCGCAAGTGCCTTGACATATTTTTGGCACGCGGGAATGGCTTTAAGGTTACGAACCAGTGATAGTTTCATACCTCCGAGAACACCGATCACAAAGTCAATTACTGTAATTAAATATTTGGGTACTGTCGTTGCAACTGCCTTTTAAGGTCTTGATACCTCTCCTCTTTTTTTCTCCTTTGCAGAGATGTTGTAGTCAGCCAGAGCCGAGAAGTCGAACACGAATATGGTTCGTTTCTCGAAGGCTTGGAGAACAATGTCAGCCCTCGTGTGAGCAACAGAGACTGCTGTCTGAAAATCGTAGTTCCAGAAAATGTTGCACTTCTCGTTTTAAACAATTGACTCTATCTCACTTGGAGCGTTCGGCAGGGCAGGGTCGTGGCCAATACCGTAAGAGCGACAAAGATGGTAATAAAGCACTCTGAGGGTCGCATTATGTCTGTAGATATACGTTGTTCCCGCATGTATGGGACACCAAGATAGTATGTGTTATAGGTACTCTGCGTGTGCACGACACGCTCTCCACCTATCGCCCGAAACTTCTTGACATAAAATGCGGTTACGGTACACTATGCTGAAAATGACACCATCCTGGCGTGCGAAAATGAAACCTTCTGTACCTGAATTAAGCCCCGATGATCTGATAAAAGCAAAAGTTTTCTCCTTCGACAAGGACTCTTGATGGAATTTTTCAACTTCTGCTTTCCTCTCTTCGGCTTATAGAAGTGAAGCATCTAGATGTAGTAATGCACTGTCCTCACTGCTCATGTTAAAATGTAGGCCAATGGTGTCAGCGGCCTGCTCCGCAGCTTTGAAAAGGAACGCTCCTTTGCTAATCATCTCGTAATTCCGGACCATTTTTAGAAGAGGATCTTTTCCATTTGCAACGATATAAGCTGTACTTAGAATAATTCGGTTATGAAGACATTGGAGATTCAGAAGTCCGCGTCCGCCTTGACGGCATGAGATGTATAATCGCGGGACAGACGAATTGATATGCAAGCTTTTATGAATATGCATCATCTTACGTGTGGTAATATCAAGAGCCGTAAGCTCATTCTTCGTCCAGTAAACCACCTCAAACGAGTAGAGTAGAACGGGGACGGCAAGCATGTTAGTCGTAGATACCTTCTTCAACGCCAACAGATTTGAAGACCAAATCTGCCGAAGAAGATGCTTGTATCTGCTTCGGAGAGACTCTTTAACTAATGTTACGTCCTAAATACGGCTTTTAGGCACGTTTAAGTATGTATTTTTTGTCTCCAGTGTTGATATGTCTAATAACACTTGTATCCCAAGCTCAGGGTCCTTGGGAACGCCAAGTATCTTTCCCTTCTTAAGATGAATTTTGGCACATTTATCCAATCCAAAGGTTATCCCAATCACTCCTGTGTACTTCTTGACGATATGTATAGCAGTTTGAAAATGGCTTTTATCAGAGGCACAGATCTTCAAGTCATCCATATAAAATACATGTGTGAACTCATGCTCGCGATGGTTAGTGTATGGTCCTGAAAGACGCCCCTATGGAAGGTGACCTTGTTTGTTGTCACACGATATTTTCCAGATGAGATGATAAATCTAGTTTTCTAAAGGGGCATCAATCTCTCTATGCATCTCACTATGTGTCGATGCACCTTCAAGCTTTCCAACAGACAGATGATATGTCAATGAGATGATGAATCGAAAGCTTTCCGGTAGTCAATCCAGGCAATTGACAGGACACGCCGATGGCGTGCAACCTCTTTACAGACGCACCTATCAATTATCGGGTTTTCTCGACATCCTGCTACACCTTTTTTCGAATCACGCTCAATTCTACAAACAATCCTGTTGTGCAGAATAGCTGTAAAGATCTTATACAGTGTGCTCAAGCAATTTAGTGGCCTGTGATTCTCTGGGTAGGACAAGTTGTCTTTTTTCGGTAGGAGTATAGTGCGTCCTAATACCAGCCACTGCGGAATGGGCGTTTCCGACTTTAAATACGAGGTGAATATGCGGGCTGAATAATGATGTGTAGAAGTAAACTTCTTTCACTCTAAGTGCTTTTTTACCCTCTTTGGCAGTGATTTAAGGACATTCCTTCTCAGATGTTATGAGGTTGTCGCAAAACTCCTTGAAGCGGATGATATTATCAGTATCTTCTTTCAAATCCAGTGTTTTTAGGATATTTTATACCTCTCTCCAAAAGTCTCTACCGCATTGGGCATGGGTGGATTTTTGACAGAAATAGGGTGATCACTAAAGAGGCGAGATGGGTCAGCGAGGAACTGTCGATTCTCCCTGACCCAGCTCTCCCTCTTCTGTATTCTCTTCTTTGCGACAGGTAACATCCGTATTTTCTCAACAATGTGCTGCTTGATTGTCAGCAGCTTTGACTTGTTCACTGTATGATTGAAGATCCGTAGTTTTTGAGCGAAGACACTGAAAACGGGACGCATTCTGTCTTGCCCATCATCCAATCTTCTTGTTCAGTTGATACAAGCGTCTTTTGGTCTTTTGATCCATCGTCGGTTTAAGTTTTCGATTTAAATCAGCCAATGCTCTCGAAGCATCATAAACTGAGCCATTGATTGTCCAGTGGTCGGACTCCTCCGAGATATCCGCACGAAGGGAGCCAGCCACTTCAGTCAGATCTTGGAGCTTAGGACGAACCGGGTACCTCAATGTTCATTCTTGTCCTGAAATCGCTATCATCTCTCAGAAAGTGTCTGCTTTTCGCGGTTGGTCTTAATGTCGCTTCCTCATCTTCCTCTGCATCTTTTTCAAGCAGCGTTTGGCGAAGCGCTCCGCGTACATATCCATTTTTGAAGAGGCAGGCTTGTTGATTTCGCAAACACTGATGCGAAACGTGCTGAAGCTCTGACTGTTTCTGTCACCACAGAATGTGCATACGCGCCATAAAGCCTCCGCGAGCAGGGATAATAAGGCTTCATTGCAGTCCAGCACATCATCCTTGAATTGATTCATCCACTCATTGTAGACGTTTCACTGGTTGGTCGACGTGTTTCCATTTAAATTATTATTTGCAGCACCGCTATCTCTAGGGTGATCGGTCATCTACAACTTTTTATTTATTAATTTATTTAGCATAAGTTTCTAGGGCTAAATAGCCCTCTAGGAATAGGAGATACATAGACTATTATTAAAAATACAGTCTTTGGTCGAACAATATTCTTGAAGTTATAATTATATTATACTGTACATCAGAGATTAAAAAAAAAAATTATCAAATAATAATAATAATAAGTGCGAGAGCGAATGTGCTAGCGTAATTTTGCTAGATTGAAAAGGATCAATATTGAATTATGATAGCAGAGTTACAACAAAGTATTATATGTCTTGGCGCAAACATATAAACCGAAGGATGTAATTAAGTTGCAAGAATTAAAATATGAGTTTAGATGTTACGTATGTTTGAGGTACTGAGGCGCTGACTTAGATAAAAGAGTTACCAATGAGTGATTTCTAGAGTGGGATTATCAATATTAAACAGATAAATAAAAAAAGCTTTTTTGAGGTGAAAATAGGAAGGCGCTTCCCTAATTGATACACGCAGTTTGTTCCAGAGTCGAGCGCCCCTAACTGTGAAAGATCGTTGTAACTTACACGTTCTGTGCTTTGGAATGTGATTACCTTTTTTCTTTCTCGAAGTTTGTAATGGGCAGGCAGATTTCTGTCAAAAAGTTCAAACAAATTGAAGAGATATCTCGGGGTTTCGGTGTGAAAGTGATTGTATACAAAATTACCTATGAAATACTGTCTTCTCTTAGCTACATTCAGAAATCCTGCTTGCTTTCGATAGACTGTTAGATTCACATATTTAGGTATGTCATAGATAAAACGAATGTAGGCATCATGAGGTCTCTCAAGTTTAGAATTAAGTTCATCTGTTATGTCATCATATACTATGCAACCAAAATCAAAGTGTGGCAGAATCAAGCTCTTAACCAGAAGTATACGAGTAGAAACCGGCGAAGATTCTTTGTTTCTTCTGAGTTGGTACAGAATTCTGAATGTTTTCCTCGAAATGTCGATTACTTGCTCTTTCCAGGATAGGGTTCTGTGTAATATGTATCCAAGATCTCTTACCAAGATCTCTTACTAGCCGATTAGTACTGGCCAAATGCACCACCCTATCAATATCCTCCTGTACTTGTGGTACTCACAATGTTTTAACTCTCTACCCTGATCAGAGGTATACAGGTTAACAAGGAGAGGAGCAAGTATGGAACTCTGAGGAACTCCACAACGGACCTCCTTCCAGTCAGACTGCTCTCCTTTGCTATTTTTTACTCGTTGAAACCGACTATTAAAGTACGATTCGAACTACCTAATTGTCATGCCTGATAGCCTAAATGACTTCAACTTGAGCAGGAGGAGTTTGTGGTTTACAGAGTCAAATGCCTTAGAAAAGTCAAACAACACAACAATCGTGATCTCTTTATTATCTAATGCCATTTAATAATCATTGGTGACTTTAAGAGTTGCTGTTTGTGTACTGTGTTTTGCCCGAAAGCCGGATTGCATTGGATCGATTAAGTTTTGGGAGTCAAGATATTTAGATAATTTACTGTGAACTATATTTCAAACGGTTTAGATAATGCGCATAGGATGGAAATAGGGCGAAAATCTTTCGGGAATGTAGGGTTAAACCATTTTAATTGATATACCATCGGAGCCTATGGCGTTTGATTTAATTTCCAGAATTTTCTCTAGCAACACATCTGGGGTAATATCCAAGAAAAAGTAATTTTTGTCATTAAAAGTGGATAGAGGTAGACTCAGAATAGGCTGAGCTAGAGAATTGGAGGTAGGAGTAACTGTAAATGTGTTTAATAAGTCATTTGGAGAAAAGTTGCTGTCAGGGCATTCAAATTTGGGAGGTATGATGTATAATCGTCTCAGAAGAAGCTAAATGTTCTCATTGTTGTTTTTATTCTTAATTGCATTGTGGTTGTATCTCTTAAACGAGTCTCTGATTTTAGTTTGAACTAGATTTCTGATTTTGCGAAATTCAGCTTGTATGATGCTGTTTTTAGTTCGTTTGGCCAGTCTACGCCTATTATCACGCTCCTTTATAAGATGTTTTATTTCAGGGGTAATCTAAGGTGCAGGTTTTTTATACTTGTGAGGAGTATGCAAAGGCGCAAATACGTCAAAATCCGATATCAGATACGTAGACAGCTTTTCAAATTTCGTATTGATATCTTCAGCTTGTAATAAACTCTCCCAGTCATAGGTCATAAGATGCTCCTGGAATTTAGATTCGCCAATAGAGCCTAAGTTGCGAGTCGGTGTTTGCATATGACAAGTGCATTCGGCACACGAGATTTTGTAATTGATCTTTATAAGGTCATGATTAGACAGTAACGGTATAGGGTGCTGTGAATCTGAACCTTGTTTTTCCAGCTCGCCGACAATCATTAAATCGATACGTGTACTGGTACGATCCGTGTGGTGTGTAGAATTATGGGGGACTATCGATAGTCCTGAAGATTGTATTAAGGTTGTAAGGTAATTGATGTGGTTACTACTTGCATTTAAATTTGTATTAAAATCACCGGCAAAAATAATATTATTGAAATTCGGAACGTGCATTGTAATCTCCGATTTTAATTCAGTACCGTAGGATGCATTGGGCGGTTTATATACAACACCAACTAAGATTCCGTTCCTACCTGTACCAAACTCTACTAGAAGAAACTCCAGTGTAGCATAGTTCGCCTTTGGGCTCACCCCTCTAATCACACCTCCAAGACTTTCATGCACATAGAGACAGATCCCACCGCCCCTTCTTTCTTCCCTATCCCGGCGAAAGAGCACGTAATTATCAAGGGCCACCATAATGGAAGGATGATTAGGAGATAACCAAGTCTCAGAAACAGCGATTATGTGATAAGAGCAAGCCTGAAAAAAGTGTTTAAATTCCAGATAATGAGCCAAGAGAGATTGGGCATTCACGTGACATATATTTAAGGAAACCATTGAGAAAGTTTATTGGGAGAATTCATGTTGAGGCAGCTAAAGCAAGTTGAAATGAACATATCCCAAGTAATAAGCTACCCCAAACCAAACCTCACTAATGCAGGAGAGGTTAAAAAATAATTAGTGTATGATCTAGCATAGGAATCGTAACAATAGTAAGCAATATGTATACAATAGACGAGCGTGTTACCATCATAAATATATAACATCGAGTCAAATCGATAACACAAGTACAAAACTCACTATACATAATGAGAGGAAGTTCAAAATTATAATTAATAAACTCAGAAAATAAACTATAATAAGGCATAAAATAATAATAAAAAGGATATATAAGCGAGCCACCAGCCCACTTCCTGAAAGTCAAGGAGAAATCCAGTAGTTGCTAGCGAAGGAGGTCTACATCACGTGGGTGGGAAAGCAGGTACCTTGGTGCCCACTCTTATTTCCGGCAATAAATTTTACCATCCGCAATCCACAAAACTGTTATATTTTTAGCTCTCCTAAGCCACAATAATGGGCGGTAGCTGGGAACGGGAAGGATCCGCAGGACGAATTCTATAAATAGAGACAATCTCGTCTTTGGTACTTAATACCCCAAGAACGGTAGCTATTTTGAAAAGGTGGAAGACAGATCTTTAGTCTGTTCATACGGCAGTCCGTGTAAATCCAGAGTGGAATTTTGCGCCGATTGCTTTAAGTAGGTGCATTTTTGGTCCAGTGCCGATACTTGCTGAATGAGCAAGTCATTCTCAGAATTAAGTTTTTGCGTAGTTGCTTGGAGTTCAGAGATATCTGTCACGTTCGACGCAGTAGTTTCCTCGACTTTGGAAATGCGAGATGCATTCTCCGCAATACTGCTAACCAGGCTTTTAAAAGGCTCTATTTTCTTATTTTCGAAAGATTCCCACATGTTGGAAATCCGCTGTTTCACCTTGTTTCGATTTGGGGAGCAGTCAGAGCAATACCACTGTTTCTGTTTTTTAATATTGTCTACATCCTTAATAGGAATATTAAGACACTTCAAATGAGCCATTGTACCACATTTGCCACAAGTGAGCGTGTCCAAGGTTCCTCTCGT
>CAKNWW010334407.1:0-11521 GCA_932074435.1 Andricus kollari
TTGTGAAATCTTTCTGTAATCTTTGAAATCTCTATCAAACCTTTTGATATCATGGAAATCTTTGTGAAATCTTAGAAATCTCTCTGCAATCTTTAAAATCCTTGTAAAACCTTTTAAAAACTTTAAAATTTTCCGAAATCTTTTGGAATCTTTGAAATTATCGTGAAATTTCTTATATCCTTGTAAAGTTTTAGAAATATTTCTGTAATCTTTAGCACCGTTGTGAAACTTCTAAATAATTTGGAATCTTTCAAATCTTTGTAGAACCTTTTGAAATGTTTTAAATCTTTATGAATCCTTTCGAAATATTTCATATCTTTGTCAAATATTTCGAAATCTTTCCGAAATATTTTATACTCTTTGAAATTATCGTGACATTTTTTAAATCCTTGTAAAGTTTTAAAAATCTTTCTATAATCTTTAGCACCATTGTGAAACTATTAAATAATTTGGAATCTTTCAAATCTTTGTAGAACCTTTTGAAATCTTTCAAGGCTTTATGAATCCTTTTGAAATATTTCATATCTTTGTGAAATAATTTGAAATATTCGAAATCTTTTGGAATCTTTGAAATTATTGTGAAATCTTTCTGTAATCTTTGAAATCTCTATCAAACCTTTTGATATCATGGAAATCTTAGAAATCTCTCTGCAATCTTTAAAATCTTTGTAAAACCTTTTGAAATCTTCAAAATTTTCCGAAATCTTTTGGAATCTTTGAAATTATCGTGAAATTTCTTATATCCTTGTAAAGTTTTAGAAATATTTCTATAATCTTTAGCACCGTTGTGAAACTTCTAAATAATTTGGAATCTTTCAAATCTTTGTAGAACCTTTTGAAATCTTTCAAATCTTTATGAATCCTTTCGAAATATTTCATATCTTTGTGAAATATTTCGAAATCTTCGAAATTTTTCCGAAATCTTTTATAATCTTTGAAATTATCGTGAAATTTTTTATATCCTTGAAAAGTTTTAGAAATCTTTCTATAATCTTTAGCACCGTTGTGAAACTATTAGATAATTTGGAATCTTTCAAATCTTTGTAGAACCTTTTGAAATCTTTCAAATCTTTTTGAAATATTTTGAAAACTTGGAAATCTTTCCGAAATCTTTGAAATTATTGTGAAATTTTTAAAATCTTCATGCAATATTAGAAATCTTTCTGTAATCTTTGAAATCTTTCTGTAATTATCGAAATCTTGAAAATCTTTGTGAAATCTTTGAAATCATTATGAAATCTTTCTGTGATCTTTAACATCTTCGTGAAACCTTTTGAAATATTTCAAATCTTTATGAAATATTTTGAAATCTTTTCGAAATCTGTTTGAATCTTTGAAATTATTGTGAAATCTTTTAAATCTTTATATGTAATCTTTCAAATCTTATAAATCTTTCTGTAATCTATGTGAACCCTTTAAATAATTTAGAATCTGTAAATGATTTGTAATCTTTAAAATCCTTATGCAACCTTTTGAAATCTTTCAAATGTTTGTGAAATCTTTGAACACTTTCTGCAATATTTGAAATCTTTGTGTAACCTTTTGAAGTATTGTAAACCTTTGTAAAATCTTGAAAATTTTTCTGTCATCTTTAAAATCTGTGTGAAATCTTCAAATAATTTGGAATCTTTCAAATCATTATGAAATCTTTCAAATCTTGGTAAAACCTTTTGAAATATTTGCGAAATCTTTTGTAATCTTTAAAATATTTTGGAATCTTTGAAAGTATTGTTAAATCTTTTAAATCCTTGTAAAGTTTTATCAATCTTTCTATAATCTTTTAAAACTTTGTGAAACCTTCAAATAATTTAGAATCTTTCAAATCTTTGTAGAATCTTTTAATATCTTTCAAATCTTTATGAAACCTTTTGAAATATCTAATTTCTTTTTGAAATATTTTGAAAACTTCGTAATCTTTCTGAAATATTTTGGAATCTTTGAAAGTATTGTGAAATCTTTGCAATCTTTGTGCAATCTTCGAAATATTTTGGAATCTTTGAAATCATTGTGAAATCTTTTTAAATCTTTCAAATCTTTATGACATATATTTTGGAATTTTTTGGAATCTTTGAAGTTGTTTTGAAATCTTTCTGTAATCTTTGAAATCTTTGTGAAACCTTCTGCAATACTTTAAATGTTTGTGAAATATTTCTGTAATCTTTGAAACCTTTGTGAAACATTCTGAAATATTTGTAATTATTGTGAAATCTTACAATCTTTCTGCAATCTTTAAAATCTTCGTGAAACCTTTTGAAATATTTAAAATCTTCGTGAAATCTTCAAATAATTCGGAATCTTTTAAATCATTGTGAACTCTTTGTGACATCTTTCTGTAACTTTGTGAAGTGTTTGAAATCTTCGAAATATTTTGGAATCTTTGAAATCATTGTGAAATTTTAGTGAAATCTTTGAAATCTTTGTGAAAACTTTTGAAATCTTTCCAATCTTTGTAAAATATTTTGAAAATTTGACGAAATCTTTTGGATTTTTTGAAATATTTATGCAATATAAATGAAATATATAATCATGAAGTAACGCATTGAAACTATTAAGTAACAGTAACAAAAAAATATGTGTTATTCGTTATTTTACGAAAGAGCCTTTAGTTTTAAGTCAAAATTCCACATAACGTATCGGAAAAAAAATTCGGCGAGATCAATATATCTTTTCAATTTTTTTTTAGTCCGGCATGCAGTCCCGGTATTATGAGAAAGGGAAATCTAAATAAAAATCAATTTTTCAGGAATTCAAAGTTACCAGTGGGTGTAGACTGTACATTATCGTTGATACAAGTATCTCTTAGGGACAGAGAATGGAGTGAAAAACTTGATAAGGCTGAGCTACCTATGTATTATGAAAATGATTTATGTATGATGTATTCTCTCTGCATCATGAGGTTTTTAAATCACATTTCAAATATAGGACACACCAAGCAAACGTCTCTATTTCAGATCGCAAAACAGATAAAAATTCCCGACTGGATTGTAAATCTTAGACACGACGCTGCGCACGGTTATGAATTGCCGTCTGTGGGCGTTTTGCGAATCGCCGTTAACATTCTTCTAGCTTGGTTACATGTAAGTCTACGATATTCAAAATATATTGCTTCAATATTGTTATAATTCTAATCGAATCGACTTATCAATAAATTAACTTACTTATAGGATGAATACTGGACAGCTGAAATAAAAAATATGATAGATTACTACGATAAAGAAGTAAACATTGTAGAAGCAACAGAATCTGAAGAAATACAAGCTCTTGAAGATTTAATTGAACTCTGGACGGCTGCTGGATTATATATTCATGCTAAATACACTTTGGTCTCAAAAGTTCCCGATATTAAGTTACAGTAAGTTTTTTTGATTGCAGGCTTCACAGCCTGTCCCCTATTTAGAGAATTTGACACAAGTATTCTCTAATTTGTATAAAATTCCCCTAAAAGTGCTCTATTTCTTCCTGAAGTCTTTGGAATCTTTGTAAAATCTCGTGAAATCATTTAAGTATTTTGAAATTTGTATGAAATATTTGAAATCTTTTGGAATTTTGATTATTTTGAAATATTTCCAATATTCATGTTCATAAAATTTCATGTTTCTTTTTCAAAATGTATTTTCATAGCTTCAATAATAATTTATTATTGACAAGTAAAAACGAGAGTAAATACGAATGATTCTCGATTTTATCAAATTATGAATCAAATAGAAGTATTTTCGAGTGGATTAACAAATCCTTTCTTATAAATCAAAAGTAAAAAATACCATAATAATAATAAAGATAGTATTTATTTTGGAAAAAAAAAAATAATTTTAAGAATTTTAAGCTTTAACCTAGTTTTCTTTTTTTTTTAAATATAAAAATAGAAATGGTATTTAAATAACTGAAAACTTTGAAATCCCCGGAAATCTTTTCAAATTTCTTGAAATTTCTACATCTCTTGAAATATTTTGAAATTCTTTGAAATCTTTTACATTTTTATTATTTTAAAATATTTGGGAAATGTTGAATCTATACATATATGTGAAATATAATTTTTTATTTAATTTTCTTTCTAATTCTATATTATTTATTACATTCACAAAATTCTAAGTTTCTATTTAAAAATGTATTTTTATAGCTTCAATAATAATTTACTGTAGACAAGTAGAAGCGATTTATTCTCAGTTTTATTCAATTATTAATTGAATAGGAATTTTGTCAGTGGATTAACGAATCCTTTCTTTAAATTGATGTTGCAAAATACCAGCACAACAATAAACAAACCAAATATTTTAGAAAATAAGTCATAATTTTAAGAATTTAAGTTCTAATATAGTTCATTTTTTCGTATAAAAAATAGAAGCGGTATTTAAATAACTGAAATCTTCGAAATCTTTTAAATATTTTTGAAATTTTGAATCTATGCATTATATTCAGGTTACCAAAATTCTAAGTTTCTATTAAAAAATATATTATTATAGCTTCAATCATTATTTATTATTGACAAGTAGAAACAATTTATTCTCAGATTTATTACATTATGAATTGAATATTAATTTTTTCCAGTGGATTAACGAATCCTTTCTCGTAAATTAAAATTGCAAAATACCATTATAATGAACAAACTAAGTATTTTAGAAAACAAATTATAATTTTAAGTTCTAATATAGTTTTTTTATAAAAATAAAAATTATATTTATGAAACTGTGAAATCTGTGAAATTCCTGGAAATCTTTTGAAACCCTTTCAAATTTCTTGAAATCTGTTTTACATTTTTATTATTTTTAAATATATTCGAATTTTTGAATCTATACATATATTCACGTTTCCAAAATTCTAAGTTTCTATTTGAAAATGTAATTTTATAGCCTCAATCAAAATTTGTTATAGATAAGTAAAAACGATTTATTCTCTAGAGTTATTAAATTATGAATTGAATAGAAATTTCTTCCAGTAGATTAACGAATACTTTCTTATAAATTAAAACTGCAAAATACCATCATAATAACAAACAAACCAAATATTCTAGAAAAAGATCATAATTTAAAGACCTTTAAGTTCAAATATAGTTTTCTTTATATAAAAAATAGAATTGTTATTTAAATAACTGTGAAATCTTTAAAATGCCCTTGAAATGTTGTGAAATATTTTACACTTTTTTTATTTTCGAATATTTTTCAAATGTTGAATCTATACATATATTCACGTTCACAAAATTCGAAGTTTCTATTTAAAAATGTATTTTTATAGTTTCAATCGAAATTTTATATTGAAAGGTAAAAACGATTTATTTTCTAGATTTATTAAATTATTAATTGAATAGGTATTTTTCCAGTGGATTAACGAATACTTTCTTATGAATTCAAACTGCAAAATACTATCATAATAATAAACAAACTAAATATTCTAGAAAACAAATCATAACTTTAAGAATTTTAAGCTTTAATATAGTTTCTTTTTTGTATAAAAATAGAAGTGAAATCTTTTCGAATTTCTTGAAATCTCTATACATTCCTGGAAATCGTTTGAAATTTTATGAAATCTTTACATTTGTATTATTTTAAAATATTTTTGAAATGTTGAATCTATACATTAAATTCAGTTTACCAAAATTCAAAGTTTCTATTAAAAAATGTATTTTTATGACAAATCCTTTTTTTGAATTAAAACTACTAAATAACATAATAATAATAATAAACAAACTGAATATTTTAGAAAGAAAATCATAATTTTAAGACCTTAAGTTCAAACATAGTTTTAATTTTTTTTATATTAATAGAAATGGTATTTAAATAACTGTGAAATTTTTGAAATGCCTGGAAATCTTTTGAAATCTTTTCAAATTTCTTTAAATCTTTATGCATCTCTTGAAATCTTGTGAAATATTTTACACTTTTATTATTTTCAAATATTTTCGATATGTTGAATCTATACATATATTCACGTTTCCAAAATTCTATGTTTCTATTTAAAAATGTATTTTCATAGATTCAATGCAGATTTTGTATTGAGAGGTAAAAACGATTTATTCTCTAGATTTATTAAATTATTAATTGCATAGGAATGTTTTTCAGTTGATTAACGAATACTTTATTATAAATGAAAACTGCAAAATACCATAATAATAATTTTAAAAAAAACTAAATATTCTAGAAAAAAATCATAATTTTAGGATTTAAAAAATATATATAAATGGTATTTAAATAACTGTGAAGTCTTTGAAATCTCTTGAAATCTTTAAATCTAATGTACACTCAAAAGGCCAGATCCACAAAAAATCTATTTTTATAACCCGAAAATATTAAGAACCCGGAACCCGTAAAGTTGTTTCATTAAGAAAGTATAGCCAAAAGACGAAAGCAAAATTAAGAATTTTGTCATTGTGATTGAACTCGACTTTTCTTGCAAATATGTGTATTTATTTACTTTCTAGTGTTGAAAAGTCCCCTATTTTTCTATTGCAAATCCCCTATTTTTCTATTTCAAGTCCCCTATTTCCCCTAAAATATTATGTAGGATCACTGTGAATCCTATAATTAAATAAATTGTAACTATCTTGTGTCTATTTTATAAACTTATTTTAAATAAACTTTATTTCAGGAAAACTCTGATGGATTTACGTTCCTTTGCGATAAAACAATCACAGCAAAATAATCCAGAAATCATAAATCAAGAGGTAGAGTCGATAACTGAAAAATTAAAAAACAATGAAGAGTACAGATTAAGTACTGCGCAAAGCATCCTCTTATCTGAAATATCTAAATGTCTCAGTAAAAATAAATTCCTCCTGAATAACGCTCAAACATTTTGCTCTATTCTCTCCAACAACGAAGTTTTTCTGCCCAACTCTGATTTTTTATGCATATTTAGAGAAGAAACTTCCGGAAAGAATAAAGTTGAAAGTCTTCCGTTAAATTTTATTAAATTCTGGGAAGGTTTCATTGCTTTGTTACAAGAAAAAAAGTTGCTGGAACCATTGTTTGGACAATTGTTGAAAGTGGTTAATAACGATAAGGAAAATAATCATAAAAGGCGTGTAGCATCTTTATGGATTTGTAGTATTGGTAACGCTTTGATTAAACACAAAATCGCTCAGCAAGTTGCTTTGAATTTAAGCCAGTCCTTAGATTATAAAAAGCAGAAATTATCTTCAAAACTTTTTTCGCTTAAAGTTCGAGATAAGGTGGAAAGCAAATACCCAGATCTGAAATCGCCATGGCTGAATTGGACAGTGGATGTTCCCAGTTGCTTGACTGACATGAGGATGGTGCAAAAACTTTTATTAAATCCGAATCAATATTTAGTCGGATTTATTTCTTCCTTGTTGGATCTCCTCCCAGTTAGTAAAAATTTAAATGTCAAGGAACACTTGCTGTCTCTCGTGAATATGCAGGTTATGGGACAAGTGGAAACAGATATTTCACTGGAAGATAATCTAGTACATACTGTGAAAGATCTTGATGAATTTAACTTGAAGCAGAAGGAGGGAAATAAGTTGGAGAGTGTGAACTTATATGATAAAAGAATTCGAAACATAAATTGGCAATTAGCATCAGGTAAGCCATAGCAAATTAATATAATAACAATTAAATTAATTTTTTTAATCTTGTTAAGCTTGATTTCTTTGTTAAGGCCATGTGACGAGTGGGTCACGTGACCGGATTCCCACCTTAGCTACACTTTTTTTATTTGTAATCGTATTTTCACACGAATAGCCACATCGAGTTAAAAATTTGGGATAATAAATAAGAAGCACTAAGAAAGGCGGCTCTGGTCCTAAATTTTCATAATTATGAAAAAAGCAAAAAAAAATTATTTACAAAAAAAACTTTTTTCATAATTATCGAAATTTAGGACCAGAGTCGCGTTTCTTAGTGCTTCTTATTCATTATCCCAAATTTTCAACACGATGTGGCTATTTGTATGAAAATAAATTTACAAATAAAAAAAGTGTCGGTAAGGTAGGAATACGGTCACGTGACCCATTCGTCACATGGCCTTAAGTAACAATATTATACGCGCGATGCAGCTGGCGGGAAACATTGCATTGTCAATTAATAATATGTATACAAATTAGATTACTTTTATTATTATTTATAATTATTTATTATTGGATACAAGATTACTATGATTCCGATTTTAAATTGTACAGTTTAATTACTTCAAAAAAAAGTAGTTTGAGAGGCATGGTTTTATTTTTCAGGCAACATTTTTTTTTTTGCACAGATTAATGTGGAAAGAGTCTTGGAAAATTGGAAAGCTACCTCGAAAATGTTCAATTTTTAATAATTTTTCATTCTCTTGAATTGTTTGGAATGCTTTTTAAACTCTTTCTAATCTTGTTGAATTATTTTAACTTCCTTGAAATCTTCTGAATTCCTCTGAATTCCGATATATGTGAATTCTCTGAATTCCTTGAATTCGTGGAATTTCCTGAATTCTCAAAACTCCCTGAATTTCAAGGACTTTAAAATCATGCAGGGAATTCAGACGAATTCAGAAGAATTGAAGGAATTAAAAAAATTCAGAAGATTTGAAGTAATTCAGGGGATTTAGAGAATTCAAAGAATTTAGAATATTTAAGAAATTCAGAATATTCAAGGATTTCAGAGAATTCCGAATATTCAAGTAATTCAGGATATTGAAGGATTACAGGGAATTCAAGGAATTTGTAGAATTCAGAATATTTAAGGGATTCAGAAGAATTGAGGGGATTTAGAGAATTTCAGGAATTCAGAATATTTCAGGAATTTAGAAAGTTTAGAATATTCAAGGATATCAGAAAATTAAGAGAATTCAAGGAATTCAGACTATTCAAGGAATTAAGAGAATTTGGAGGATTTCAGAGCATTTAGGGAATTCAAGGAATTTCAGGAATTCTAAATATTTAAGGAAATTCAGGTATATTGAGAAAATTCAGAGAAATCAAGGATTGCAGAGAATTCACTGATTACAGAGAATTCAAGGATTTCAGGGAATTCAAAGAAATCAAGTTTTGAATTATGTGATTTTTTTATTTTAAAAGCTCTCAATTTATAAATGGTCCGTTTTTAAGATGTAAAATTGATTAATTTTCAGTTTTTAACAGTTAGTAGTGAAATTATTTTAATTAGTAAATCTATGTATACAATTTTAAGTATTCCTCATTTACAGGCTGTTAATATCGAAGGCTTGAAATGAGATTTACTAAATTATTTAAAGTTTGTAATTAAAAATGGTTTAATTTCAAACGTTTATTCAAGCAATTGTAGCCATTTCACATTAAAATTAATTATTTAATTGATCATTGGTTAAAATTATTTTTTAACTATAAAATATAATTATTTTCAAACCATACATCTTTAAAAGATTTTAAAAATAAAACAAACACTTTCTTCAATTTTTCGATATATATGCTTTCAATTCAAGATCGTTTAATGTTAAACGATTCCAGGTCGAAATAATTTAATGTTAAAAGTTTCAAGCTGAAAGCTAATTAACAAGATTAAAAAATTTTAACTTATTGTTTTGAATTATTTAAAGAGGGGATAGTCATACAAGTTTTATCATGTTTGCAATCATTTTAATTTATTTATATTTATTTTAACATTATTTCCTTTAACATTCAGGTGTTTCTAAGCTTTAATAAATAATAAAATGAATAAATTAAAAGCCTTAAAATTTTTTGTTATTAACGGGATAAGTAAACAAACACATATTTCTTTTAAAAAAACGATACAAAATTACGAATGTGTATAAACCAATATTTATTTGTTGTTTTCAGAAAATGAAAACTGGGGTAACTGTCCATTTGGTTTGCTTCCATGGCAAGTGGATCGTGAAGAAAGTGTGAAACCATTAATTATATCGCCTTCGAGAATTTGTACAGGAAACTTTTCAACACAAATTGTACCTGGAATAATAGATCCTGAAAACCTTAGGATGAGAAGCGAAATTAATTGGAATACTGTCCTAAGGGCAAAAAAACTTAAAAGCAAGAAGAGAAAGGGACATAGCGATATTCTTATAGATCGTGCCATAAAAGTTATTAAACAACAATTGTAGATATTTGTTTTAAATTCACATTTAATTTTGTGTTCTTAAAGCTTGTAAATTGATAAATAAAGCTTGCATTGTACAAAATTCAATGCCAAATGTAAGAAATAGTACTTTAATTTCTGTTTGTACGCTTGATTTAGGAATAATTTAATTTTTCATCTGTTTAATTATTTCTTTTTTAACATGGTGAATATTTTTATTTTTCAGTTATCAACAATGAAAATATGAAGAGACATCCGTCATCTTTTAAATGTTTAAAAACTATTTAAAAGTGCTAAACAATAAATAAAAGTCGGGTGTAAAAACGCTTTAATAACCTCAATGACAAAAAAACGATTTTCCATCATTTTCAATCTAACAAATTCTTTTATTATACTTTTTTACTCAGGCTTGAATGTGGAATCGCATTTCCTAAACAATAATGGAATGTATGTAAAACAAATAATTTTACTTCTTCCCAAAAGGGCTCGATACTTTTTTTCTTCAAATATTTAAAACTTTTAAAGGCTATCCGAAAGTGATAAACAATAAAGAAAAGTAGAGTGCAAAAACCAAAAACTCTTCAATAACCTTAATGACAAAAAACCATTTTCTGTTATACAAAAACCTCCACAATTTTTTCATGTTTTTATTGCAGAATAACACTTTCTAAACAATTTAAAATATGTAAAAAAAAATTAATTTTTTTTCGTATTCTGTAAAGATATGTCGATTGCAAGAATTTTTAGTTTGAAAATGATCAAAGCTCACCGTGATACGTTATATAATTTTTTTTCAAAATTTAAGGATTTCCATTTTTTTCAATTTACTTTTAATTTGTAATTATTTGAAATCATGTAATTTATAGAGCTTCAATTTATAATCATAAATCATTTCAATTTTAAATTCAATTCAATTTTGTTTTAAACCATACCATTTTCAAAAGGTTTGGATTTTTTCATTCTTGATGTCTTTTTTATAGCCGAATATAGCTAATTTTGTAAAAAAAGTACAATATTTCAGGATTTGAAACTGTTGAAAGCTGAACATTTCAAACTGAATAATTAAAAAATTTTAAATGCTGTAAACCTATCATTTCAGCCTCAATAAATAAAAATGAAAACTTTGAAGTCATTGGAAATTTTAAAGAATTTCAAGTTGATCAATTGAGCAATAATTGCAAGTGATTAGATAGTAAAATTTTCTCTACTAAAAATGTAAAACACTAGAAAAAATAAATGCGCGTTGTGCGCACGATTGTCATGATTTTTTATTTCACGCAATTTTCAAATTAAATTATATAAATATAATATTAATACATTTGTATATTATAGAAATAATAAAAAAGCAAGAACAATATTTTTGATAATTGATGAAAATTGATATCTTCAACTTAAGAATTACTATATAAATATATAATATTTTCGTGCGACGAAAACATAAAAATATAACAATAGTTTCAAATTGTAAATCTTCATTAAAACTTAACGATTTTTGTTTATAAAAATTGATTTTTGTTTCAAAA
>CAKNWW010334447.1:0-11528 GCA_932074435.1 Andricus kollari
ATCCAGTCGCAGATGTTCTTCTTTATCATAATATGCGCGTTATATTTCAGCCGATATTATTGTATGTACTCTATTCTACTCGATTAGATTAGATGTAAGACAAAATAGTCTCAGTTCGTGGCGCCACCGCAGCGACATATATTATAAAGTATAATCTCTGTCTTAATACTCAAGCTTGAAAAAATATGAAGTAAAAATTAATTGAATTTTTTAATGAAAGTTATAGTTCCATACTTCTTATTTTGTGAACTGATAAATTAATTATTTTTCAAAAGTGCATTTTAAAAATGGTATGTACATAATATATTTTAATTTTTTTAGATTAGTTAATAAGGTTACTAATGAATAAAATGTATAGAAATGCAATTTCAAACAAAAAACGTATATATATAATGTAAAAATTACTTGAATATGTCAGGGAAAATAATTGTTTAATGCTTTTTTATACTGTGAACTGATTAGGCAATTATTAACTTCTATTAAAACTAACATTTTTTAGAATAAGTTCAAAATGTTATTATTAATTTCAATTGTTAGAAATGAAAGTTCAAATTTGAAAAAAAATATAAAGTAAAAATTATTTGAATGTTTCAGTGAAAATCATAGATTAATGCTTAAATGAGTATCTGAATAAATTTTTTTTAATTATACCTGAATATTATGTTTAAATTTTTTGAAAATTAGTGTTAAAATTTATTAGTATTTCCAATTTTCAGAAATGAAATTTCATGTTTAAAAAAATATGCAGTAAACATTATTTAGATGTTTCAATGAAAATAATAGTTTCATGCTTTTTGAGTTGTAAACAGTTTAATTAATTATTGGGCGATTCATTTTGTTAAAAACTTCAAATTAAATAAAAATGAAATTTAAATTGTTTTTCAATTAAGCAACATAAATTGATTATTTACTTGAAGGTTATGTAATTAAGAATATAGGCTATAATTTTTATAATAAAAGTTTATTTTGTTCTTTAAAATACCACCATTGCAATTATATAATCTCTTCAAATGTATGTGACGTTGTGAAATGACTCTGTCTGAATTCAATTTTCAAAAGGATATGCACATATATTTTAATTTTTCATGGAATTAGTTTTGAAGATCATTGATAAATTAAATGTATAAAAAATACAATTTCAAACGAAAAAAAATAGAACCTAAAAATTATTTGAATGTTTTAATGAAAATAATTGTTTAATTCTTTTTATGTTGTGAACTGATTAATTAATTATCAACTGATTCTGTTGAAAATTACACTTTCTGAAATTAGTTTAAAAGGTTATTAATAAATCGAATTTTCATGAATGCAAGTTCAAATTCAAAGATTCTTATTTTGTGAAATGATTAATTAATTATTAGCTGATTAATTTTTTTAACGATAACCAATTTAATAAAGTTTAAAGTTCAGTTTTTTTCTAAATTAAGTAACATAAATTCATAATTTACTTGAAGGTTATATAATTGAAAATAGGATATAATTTGTATAATAACAGTTTATTTATATTTAAAATACCCTTATTACAATTAAATAATTTTTCAAATGTTCTTGATTTTCTAAAATGAGTATCTGAATTTAGTTTTCAAAAATATATGTAAATATGTTCTATTTTTTATAAAATTAGTTTAAAAGGTTACACATAAATTAAACTTTTAGAAATGCAAGTAAACATTTAAAAAAATGTAAATTAAAAATTAATTGAATGTTTTAATGAAAGTCATAGTTTAACGCTTTTTATTTTTTGAACTGATTGATTAATTATTATCTTTTTTTCACAATGTTAAATTACATAAAGATTGAATTTTCATTTGTTTTAATTATGTACATACATTGATTATTTACTTTAAAGTTATGTAATTGATTATTGGCTATCATTTGTAAAATAAAAGTTTTTTCACATTTAAAATGCCTCTATTCCAAGTATGTAATTTCTGTCAATGTTTGTGATGTTGTGTAATGATTATCTGACTTTAATTTTTAAAATTGTATTTAAATATGCATTATTTTTTTCTCAAATTATTATGCAATGTTGCTAAAAAATCAAATTTTCAGAAATGAAAGTGCAAATTTAGAAAAAAATGTAAAGTAAAAATTAATTGAATACCTGGATGAAAATTATAGTTTAATGATTTTTGTGTTGTGAAGAGGTTGATTAATTATGAGTTTATTAATTTTTTTTTCACAATATTAAATTACATAAAGATTAGGTTTTAATTTGCTTCAATTAAGTATGATACATACATTGATTATTTACTTTAAGGCTATCTAATTAAATATTAGATATAATTTGTATAATAAAAGATTATTTATGTTTAAAATACATTTATTCCAGTTGTATAATTTTTCTAAATTTTCTTGACGTTATAAAATAAGTACCTGGATTCTGATTTCAATATTATATGTACATATATTTAACTTTTCTATGGAATTAGCTTTTAAAGTCATTGATAAATTAAATGTATAGAAATGAAATTTCAAATGAAAAAATATATTTTGAATGTTTCAATGAAAATAATTGTTTAATGCTTTTTATGTTGTGAACTAATTATTTATATATGAACTGATTCTATTAAAACTGAAATTTTCGGGTAATAATTTAAAGAGGTTTATCAATTAATTGAATTTTCAGAAATAAAAGTTCAAATTCTTCATATGAAAAAAGGTAACCTCTAACTTGTGTCAGATTTTGGTATAGTAGGAATCGATATGTAATTTTGAGAATATAATTTTAGCAAGAATTTCATTGGTACAGAAATTTGAACAAATAAATAGTTATTCGAAAATTGAGTAAATGAGAAAAAGGGAATAGAAAAGTGAGCACGCGCTCGCGCGCGCAAATAATAGTCTAGTATCAGTTAAAACACGTGTGAAAAAGCATTGAATAAATGCACGGGCTTAGAACCCGCCATCTCTAAGGAAGCAATAAATCATCCTTGAAAATAACTATATGACGCAGTAGAAATAACCTTGAACCTATTGTTACATGCATTCGGCTGGCACAATTGCGCAATATTACTCTGTGACGTCTGCTGTAGAATGTTCTCGATATCGGTAAAGTATGTCCAGTACCCCTCTTGTATCAATGTCACTAACGTAGGAATGCATGATGACACCATGAAGAATGTCGGTAAGGTAGGAATGCATGATGAGGTCATCAGGACCCATCGAGAATGTTGCAGAAGCTTAGCACGGACATGAACCACTTTTCTAGACAAATTTGGCACGGACACGAGCCACTGCAGCTAGAATCCTCTAGATGTCGGTAAGGTACGAATCTTGAGTTAGAACGCAGCCTGCTCATCTACAAATTCACGATGTAACTTCGAGGACAAATAAAGAGAGAATGTAACCCTGAAGCAATTTACATAAAATTTTAAATGTGTTTTATATTCACGAATCATTTAGTACCTATTGAAATTCGTGTTGTGATATTGCACAGTATTGCATTATATGATGCAACAACGTTCTAAAACGTTCTAGAACATTCTACATTATAATGGACACACTCAGGAACATGTAATATTCGTTTCTCGAAATTGCGCAATATTGCATCATATGGTGCTACAATGTTTTAAAACGTTCTAGAACGTCCTACATTATAGTAGATACACGTAGGAACATTTGATATTCGTTTCTCGAAATTGCGCAATATTGCATCATATGATGCAACAATGTTTTAAAATGTTCTAGAACGTCTTACAATATAGGGGATACACTTAGGAACATGTAACATTCGTTTCTCGGAATTGTGCGATATTGCATCATATGATGCAACAATGTTCTAAAACGGTCTAGAACATTTCACATTATAGTGGACACACTTAGGAACATGTGATATTCGTTTCTCGAAATGGCGCAATATTGCATCATATGATGCAACAATGTTTTAAAATGTTCTAGAACGTCCTGCATTATAGGGGGTACACTTAGGACCACTTAATATTCGTTTCTCGAAATTCTAGAACGTCCTACATTATAGGGGATGCACTTAGGAACATGTAATATTCGTCTCTCGAAATTGCGCAATATTGCATCATATGATGCAACAATGTTTTATGCGTAGAAACACGTGAAATTCGTTTTCACGACATTGCGCAATATTGCTTCATATGGTGCAACAATGTTCTAGAACGTTCTACACTATAATCGACACGTTTGGGATAGAATTTTTTGTAACGCAAATGTAATGCGTCATAACAATAGCCTTGTAGTTATTGTCGACGAAATAAATTCTTTACAGAAATTGCACATTATAATTTGATGACGTCATCAAGAATATTCTAGAATCTTTTGTGTATCAAATGAATGCCTTATCTATATGGAAGTAATAAAACATTCTTATTTTCTCGTTATAACCTTGAACGTTCCACATTATAATCAGCACTATATTTTTTTGCAACGCAAAATGTAATGCGTCATTACAATAGCCTTGAAGTTATTGTCGACGAAAGAAATTCTTTCCAGAAAGTGCACAGTATAAGGAAGTAATAAATCATTCTTATTTTCTCGCAATAACTTTGGACGTGTTTTTATATTAATTCAGCTCGTACAATTCTTAAACTTCAGTAGCTATCGGATGCAACCTGATCCGTTAGACGAAAACAGGATGTCATATGAAAGTTCACATATATATGCCTGCATATTTTGCTCACTAAATGGTCTTGTTTTTCTCGCAATAACCTTGAAATGAATATGTTATCTATAAGGAAGCAATAAATCATTCTTATTTTCTCGTTATAACCTTGAACGTGTTGACTTGAATTCAGCTCTTACCATTGCGCAATATTATTCGGTGACGTCATCATGACCTTCGAGAATGTTCTAGAAGCTGGAGGATCCTCCGAGAATGTTCTAGAAGCGCTTAGCAGCACGGCCTCCGTGCAGCCTCGCACACATACACACACACACACACATATGTCTAGGAGATTATGTCTCTTACATTCTTTTAAAAACTACTCAATTTTTTACAAAAAATGTTGAAAACTTGGATCGTTTTAACATTAAAAAAAATGAAATTCTAACAACTTTTAAATATTCTAATACTCGTAACAATTGTCCTGCCTGATTTGTATTCCTGATGAGGCTCAACGTTGTTAGGCGAAAGCTCGTTTTAAAATAAAAACGTATCAATTACGACTAGTAGATCAAAACCCGTCATTCCATCGACAAACAAATATTAACCTACACTAGTCAACAAAATTAACATCTTTTTAACAAAAAAAATATTTTTCTGATTTTTGAAAGTCTCACCCCCTCATTTTGTGAATTTTTGTGAAAACAAATTTATCTAATTTTGTGAGATTTAAAACAAAATGTTTAGAGGTAAGGCACGGCCTTTAAAGTACCCTAAAGCGTTAAAAATTCATCAAGTCCTTGAATTTTAAAAAGTATCGTAAAAACTTCACATCAATGATGTAAAACTACCATGTGAGCAAATATGAAGCCTGCACATTTTTTAAAAAGATTTTATTAACCCCCAACTTTGCCAAAACTCACCCCTGAAGACATTATGAAGTAATTTTCAAGTGTCTTTTCTACATTTTTAAAAAGTACAATGAAAATTTAAGTGGCAAATTATATAAAAAATTTTATTATACAAATATGAAAAATGGTGCCCTTAAAATAAACATTATTAAGGGCAATATTTTTCATATTTGTATAATACATTTTTTTATATAATATGCCACTTAAATTTTCATTTTCATTTCATAAAATTCAGAAAAGATACTTAAAAATTACTTTTTAGTGTCTTAAGGGTTGATTTTTGGCAGAGTTAGGGGTAAAATCAATTTTTCAAAATTTCGTCAGGCTTTGTACTGCTCACATGGTAGTTTTACATTATCACTGTAAAGTTTTTACCATTCGTTCTAAAATTCAAGGACTTACTGAAATTTTAACTCTTTGGGGTACTTTAAAGGCCGTGCCTTAACTCTAAACATTTTTTTTTAAATCTCAAAAAATTAGGACATTTTTTCAACAATAGACAAAACGAGAGGGTGATAATTTAAAAAATCAGAAAAATAATTTGTTTGGACCCCCCTAGTGCGCATATGTGATTGCTATTTCGTATGATTTTATCATTCCCCTGCGCCTCGAATCACTCGTCTACGTTTTCGCACTCGCTTCGCTCGTACGCTAACCACCAACTCATGCTTCGAGCCTCCAGCTTATGCTGAAAAATGTAAACTCGCACACAATCAAATATTTTGCGCTTTTTCCTCACAAATAACTAATTCAAAACTTTTTAAAAACCTGTTAGGATCCGGTCCCAAATTCCTACAACGGTTTCGAAGTCGTTTCCGATTGCGTTTTCGGCGTAGTTTTCGACGCCGGATTTTTCAGTAGGGTTTCATTTGTTTGTTAAGTCAAGCATGGAGTTTGAAATTTAGAATTCTAGTTTTGAGATACCTTTTGAAATTTTGCTCATTTGTCGTCGTTTTCTTGTTTCTGACCAAAGAAAGTTCTGGCTCCCAACATAATTAGGGTTCGTTGAGTCCATTCGACGTTACGGTGCCGAAGGTATATTAATTTTTCTTTCGGCAAAAGCGATATATATATATATATATATAATAAATTGTTACCTATCACACTACCATCATATTATATCACAATGTACAGGTATGCGTTATTTTGGTGCCGTGTATCACTTCCAAATTACTTATTGTTACAACTTACCCTGTATCCTCCTAGGTGTTCCACTAAACACGTGAAGACAGCATCTCTTCCAAGCGCAACTGTGACATTTGCAATGGGAGCGGTAAATTCTGGTTGAAATGCCCTACCTGTAAATGTTGTTATTATTTAACACCATCTTGTATTTAATGCTGAATTATAATATGAATTAAATTATGGCGAGAAGAAGTATTGTGTATCAATTTGTCACTACCGCACACATAAAGGGAAGGGAAGGGGTAGTAGTTCTTTTCAAACGTGATAAACTGTAACATATGGGGGAAGGGTCACCCCGTATGTGATCTCACGAAAGGTTTTCTTCTTTTTAGTCGCAAACTAAAAAAATATGGATTCCATACATCCTAGCTGATGAAATAAAGCCTAAATAATTGAAATATTGTAACTTTTATCAGATCCTGAGCTTACTTATGTTTCGAAAGGATCAGAAACGTAGAAAAGCTCAAATTTTATAAGTGCATGGCATCTCATTTTTTAACCTAGAGGATTCTTTCTGGGCCTACAATGTCGGGAGTTTATCCGGCTAAATGTCGCTATGCATAACTCCAAGCGAACAAGGTGGCCCCTTCTCTTGCGTGCCCGAAAGCACGTAACTTATAAGGCGCTTCGTCAGGCTTGTATTTTGTCCCATGAATTACGTATGACAATTTTCCTCATACACGGATGAATTGTTGTATGTAATATTTTTACCACATAATCTCAATGGCATAATGCTGAAAAAGAAAGCCTTCGTTTTTTGAAAAATGCACTGTTAAAAACAATATTAAATTTAATATACCCATGTGTATTAAAATTAATATATCAAGCATATATAATCGCCATTAAAAGCGTGTATATTAAATTTAATATACATTAATGTTAATCACTTACAAGAAAAATCAGATCATTCTACTTTACACAAATTGAAAATAAGTTTAGCAGTCATTTTCGATCCTAAATAATAGAACATGATACCTTCTTCCTATTAACCAAAAATAAAATTGGATTTCAGGTCAAAAAGTTCAATTAAGCGAATAAATAACAGAGCTAAACCACAATCAACTGTATTCGCATGAAATTTTTACCATTTAGAGCGAATTTAGGGAAAAGTTCCACCCGTACATTGCACTTTCATTATGGATAAGAATTCAGTCGACGAACTCTAGATTATTAATTTAACTGCCAATAGTTGACAAGATTTGAAGAAGTGAAAGCACTTTGAGTTTTCACGCAAACTGATATAACGACCTCTAAATTAAATTTAATATACATGTATATTAAATTAACTACACCAATGTATGTTAACATTCAGTAGCGTTAATGCATATTTGCTTCACACACATGTATATTAAATCTCATACAGATTTTTCTAGCAGAGTGGTTTTGAGTAGTAGGGCTAGGCGTGTTCTGGAACACCGTAGAACAAAACCTTCTGGGGCACTTACCGACCGAGCAGGTTCTGTTCCATGCTAGGTCCGGCAGCCGGCAAGTGGCCTCGGTCGGTAATGCAGTTTTATAATGTGACAACAGATGGCGCCACCATCTCAAGTTGCCGGCAGTCGGTATTACCATCAATGCAGTTTCGTAATGTGACAACAGATGGCGTCACCGTCGGTATTACCATCAATGCAGTTTCGTAATGTGACAACAGATGGTGCCACCGTTGCAAGTTACCGACAGTCGGTATATTATCAGTTTGGATCCCTGCTAAGTTAGCTTTATAAGGTTCGGTTCCCTGCTAAGTGACCCATTGATCGGCAAAACAGTTTATTACCATCGGCCGGTAAAACAGGTGAGTCGGCATTTTTTATACAGGGTGTCCCAGACTCAAGTGTCCGGACTTATATAGCTGTATACAAATAAAAAAAATAAATTGAAAATTCCTTTTCCAAAAATCAGTTGAAGTTTTAGTTTTTGAGTTATAAAACATTTAATCTGGACCAATCAGGAGCGCCATATAAGCAGTCGCGTGTGCGTAAGCGCGATTCCAACGCAGTATTATCCACGCGAGCGCAGAGGTGGGCTTAACGGCGGGAGAACACTACGTTGGACTCCCGTTCACGCACATACGACTGTTTATACGGCGCTCCTGATTGGTCTAGCTTAAGGGCATGCTCTGCGCGAATTACTCGACCAAACCAGGCCCCACTTATAAAATTTTTTTGGCCACATTTAAAAAATAACCTTAAAAGAAATGGGAAATAATTTGGGAAATGGTAAATAAATGTAAATGGATAGTATGTGGCATGGCACAAAATTAGGAAAAAAATTTTTTTTTATAAACTAATAATAATATAATTCGAGTGTGAATTGTGATCGACCGATGCTCTGTCGATGCAAACGGATCATGATCAGTTCTATTTACCTCAAGGACGTCGGTCGGTAAAGAAAAGAAGTTAGTCAACTTGGAATTTTTCAGTGCCGGATGAAGCCAACTCGACGCCCTGAGACGCAACTTTGCTTGCGGCCCGTCGAAATAAGTCGTGTAAAGAGAACGATTTTAATTGTTTACCAAAATGGAAAAACTACCATTTTCGTTTCGATTTAAAACAATCGAATCTAACCTCGAAATTTATAAAGTACAATATAACAGACCAATCCAAAAAATGTGTGGAATTCTTGTACAGAAGTCACACATATACTTTTTGTGTTGTAATTTTACATACTTTGAGAACCAATATGCATGTAAGCAATGTTACAGATAAGAATATTCTTATCACGTGACATGGCATTAATTTAGTCTCGTTTTACTTATTATCCAACACTTTTCCAAAATATTATGATTGACTAAAATGTTCTTGTCACGTGATATGCAGCCCGCTAGACTGCAGCACTTTACTATATGGTAACAGAAAATGTCATGCGTAAAAATGTTTGCTACCGTATAGTAAAAACTACTGTTATGTCAATAGGCTGACAGTACTGCTATAATATTATTTTTATTATCATGCAATACTGTGTCAACTCATATGCATGCAAAAGATATGGTTGATTAAAATATTCTTAGCCACAGGAGATCGACAGAAATTATCCGTTTCGACTGTCCCGAAGAATAAGTCACTAACAAAGTTTTCGGTATACAGAGTGTATCAACTATATTTTACTTCGCTAGAGCGTCGTATCTCGATGTATTTTTAAGTGGAGATACGACACTCTAGCGAAGCATAATACAGTTGATACGCTCTGTTTTCGGAAAAATTAGTTAGTGACTTATTCTTCGGGACAGTCGGTTTGGCTCAATCCCAAGATCTAATTGCCTACAGCTAATGTCTGACGTACTCAATCCTGTGGGTCAAAAAGTATAGGTGATAACCTCCCAGTCGGCACAAAAACATTAACGTCCTAAAGACGTTCCTATTGCACGTTTGTGCCAGTCCAATTGAAGTCCTAAAGACGTCCCATGTTCCAAAGACGGTCTTTGGAACATGGGACGTCTTTAGGACATCAATTGGACTGACACAAACGTCCTAGGAACGTTCTCAGGACAGTAATGTCTGTGCGCCCACTGGGCTACGGTTTATTACCACCCTAATAGCACGGAACGTTCCTGCAACGTTCCACGGGCATCTTCGGAACGTTCCCGGAACGTGTAATATGTCCGCCCCTTGGGATCGTTCCAGTGGAACGTTCCACTGGGACCTGAGAAGAATCTTCCATTATTATTATTTTTAACAACAATTATCTCGTAAACCGTAAGAGGTAAGTGAAAATGGATGTCATTTTTGAGTTTTGAGTACCGCATATACGATACTATAATATGATATTCATATCACAAACTGACATCGATTTGGAACTATCACTTACGGTTTACGCGATATTCATTGATAATAATAATAACAGACATTTTACACGTTTCGTGCTATTAGGGCAGGAATCTTTTCAATTGACATTATATGTATAGTAGACGTTTACTTAAAAAAAAAAAAGCTGATGGTCGGTTATAAATGTACATAAAACCTCTCATACAAAATAAGGCAAATCTTTGTCAATTCATACGCATGCAAAAAGTAATTATAAGCATGCCAAAATAATTAACGTTGGGTGTACACCAAAGTTAATAATCAGCATTTATATATAAAAAATAAGGTTAAACAACCACCGCAGGGTCCCACTGAGAGCAATTGCCATGTAAAAATGACACCGGCTCCCAGTAGGGCCGCGGTAAATCACACTTATGGTCACGTCTCACAACCGTGAGATTGGTGGTATATATATACACATATATATCATGACTACAGAAAGACATCGAAGTATTTTTAATAGCTCAATTAAATTTATTTTGTCAAAATAAATATATTTGGTCATTATTATATTGCAATAATCCTAATATTAAAAAAATTACCTCGAAAATTACATACCTATAAGCAAAACAAAACACAATATTTAATGAATCAACCTGAATATTCTTTGTTACAAAAACGGATGTATTTCATTAAAATCTACATCTAGGCATGTAACATTTTTGTTCTTATATATAATCGGATTTGTAAAAAAAATCACATCTAAAACGTCTTTCGAGGAAAATGAATTATTGAAAAAAATTATGCTTATATAATCCGTCTCTAACCCAAATTGATAATAAATAATAACAGGGTATCCGCTAAATTTGAAACTGGGCAAACCGAGAAATGACTGAGAAATTACAATGAATTTATATGTTTATCTGGAATTTTGCAAATGTTTAAAACAAAATATCTATCTAATCACTTGAAATGGCAAAAATTTCGTATCACATGATATAATGCAAGTTGAAACACGTTCCATTTCAACTATTTTTTAAATGTTCAGTTGAATCGTTAACTTTTTAAATTATGAAACCATTCCAGGGGGTCCAGCGATTCTCAGGAACAAAATTCAAG
>CAKNWW010334454.1:0-12153 GCA_932074435.1 Andricus kollari
AATATTTTTTTTATCTTACAAAACTTATAACTAATACAAAATTAATTTAGGTATCTAATAGTTTGCTAGAGACACATTTCATTACTAACATTATTCCGTACCATTAAATGAAAAAATTTAATATAGACCGATTTTGTAGAATTTTATCAATTCTGTAACAAGATATTCTACAAGGAATGAAAATGAAGAATTTCTTAAATACCTGGACAGGATACGGAGTCGGTACTTTTATAGCGATCGTCTTCGTAATCTTGATGATCTTGGTTGGCACCTCGCGTAAATGAACTGACTGCGAGATGAGCTTTGGTTGAATGTGCAGGTGACCCAGACCGTGACCGTCAAATGAAAAGTGAGAGGCCTTTGCTGCAGCCGCAGCCATTATCACTAAAATCTATAAATACAACTTGATAAAAATATGCATTTTTCACAATTTATTGATCAAAAAATTATTTTTCAAATAACGTCGAATACGCTAGGCATCAACAAGTTACTGAAATGTAGAGAACAAGATTTTTGTACATTTATTGTATATTAAATGCTACATTGTACATTATATAGATTATAAGTAAAAGCATAGTAGTGAAATTAATGATTAAAGTGGATGATTCTTTAAATTTCAGAAAAATTTTTTGCAATTGAAAATATTTAATAAAAATAAAATAAAATCATCACCATTTGGATAAAGTTTCAGACATCTAAGACGAATTTTCATTTGTTATGTTATATTTTATATTTGTATACGAAAAATAAATATTAAGACTCAATATCTGGATTTTTAACTATAGGACAATGATTTAGATATTTAGGTGTAATATCTTGATATGAAAATTTGATATCTAAATAGTAAAGTTTAATATCTCAATATTTTTATATTTAGAGTTTCTAATACCTGGACATTGAACTTTAATATCAAAATATTCGAGCTTAATATCTAGATCGTTGACATATAATTAAAAATCCAGATTTTGAATCTTAATGTCTATTTTTCTCCGTGTCGAAATTAATGCCTCTAAGCAGTTTCCATTTTCATTTATTCGAATTTTAACATTAAAAAATGCAAGTGGAAACATACATTTTTCAAATAAATGGAATTTTACCCCAAAAGAAAAAAAATTACCGCTTTTTTATTTCGGATCTTAAGACATATTACCCAAGGGATGTGGAAGAAAAATGAATATGAAATTTAAAAAGTGTAGCGTTCTTGGACTTCAGATTTGAAAACATCGAAAATTTGATTTTAAGGTTTCTTTCCCAAGCCTTGGGCAACATGTTTCAAAATCTGCATGCCAAAAATGGTACACTATTTTGATATTGCATTAAAATTGACCGTCTTAGTACTCTGAGTTAACGGTCGTGTGGGTGCTTGGGCAGGTTTTGTCAAATTTGAAATCTTTCCGGAAATCGAAACTTTAATTTTAAGTTTTCTTTTACATTCCTTGGGTAATATGTTTTTAAATCTAAAATTCAAAAATCGCTTTTTCAAACATTATTCTCTATTGTTATACAAATAAAACATAAAAATGTGTTTTAGACATCTGAAATTTTAACCCAATCTTCATGCTACCTTCCATTTGTAGATATGATTTTTAGAGAGATAACACTATTTAATACGCTGACTGATTTTATTTTTATTAAATATCTTAATTTAGAAAATTTATTCTAAAATTCAAAGAATCATCAATTTTATTATTAAATTTCTCCTTAATATTGATAATGTATATACTAAAAATGTATAATTTAGTATACTAATAGTGTACAAAAATTTCCAACATGTTTTCTACATTTGATTGATTCTTTGATGCCTAGCGTATTCAACTTTTTTTGAACAATTTTTGTATTTCATACCTTTTAGTGCATAATATACATAAGTTCAGAATAAATATGAGTGCTTTTGAGTTATAATCATTTGTATGTATTTCGCTAATATACTAATATAATTTATTATTATTTATCATGCGAATTTCAAAATTTCATAACTATTTTCAAGATTTCACTAATTGAAATTTTTTTTTTCTAATTCCTTCCTCAAGTTTTTTTGTCACTATATCTGCATAATTTATTATTCTCTCTCGTATTTTACTTTTTTGATCCTCTTTATTTTTATTCTACTGCTCTACGTTAATTTTGATTAAATGTTCGAGGAAACTTCTGTCATTTCAAAAATGCAGCTATAAAATTCATATTATTATATTCTATTCTTAATTTTTACTTTTACTATCTTAGATACTTTTTAATAATCCTAAACCTTTGAATTAATATATTTATTTAAATTCTTCCTATTCTTTCTCCTGTTCAATTAGCGTCAAATTAACATCTTAAATTGTTTCACTCTGTATTCGTCCAATTAAAGCAATAACCATTTTATATTTTTAAATAATTTTTACATTAGAATAACCAAATTTTCAATTCAATACATATATCTTTATGAAAATGAATTTTTTGAAGGCATTTATTTTATATTTTCAAACTGAACTCCTAGAAAAGGGTTAAAGTTTCCACTCACGTCTGCCCTTTTTCCAGTATGATCCCTACAACAAAAATGCTTCCGCCTAGAATTTCCCTTTTTTTCTATCCATCGGAATGAAAATGGACTTCTGGAAACGGGATATGGTTTTGTTTTCACTTTTCACATAGTGGAAAGAAAGGCTACTGGAAAAGGGATAAGGGTGTATTTCTACTCAGCCCTGTATTTTTTTCAGAAAGTCTCTTTAACAAAACACGCTACACCAAAAATGGGTAGGGGTGTTTTCACATTTCACCACACTTTTCTAATATGGTCACTTTAAAAAAACCTGCATAATGCATAATGAATAGAGGGGCTCCTGAAAAGGGGGTAATGATGTGATCTTACTCAACCCTATATTTTTTCTAGTATAGCCTCCTTAACAAACCCGTAACTTTATTCCAATATGTAAATTTGATCAAAAAATACAATGGAACATTGAGAAGAACAAAGAAAAATTCACAAACATAAGTCTTCTTTTTGCTGCGTGTATTCGACTAAAAGTAGGATCTTTATCTTCTTTTAATTAAATTAAAATTTTTTTAGTGCAACAAAATTGTTGAAAAAGTTTATTTATCTTATAGGTATTTTATTAAGAAGGAAGTATCAGTGATAAAAATGAAAGATTCTATTAATTATATTTTCTTTATTATTCTATTTTTTATTATTCTATTAATAATATTCCTATTAAATTTTACAAAAATTTTAATATGAACACAGACGATTTAGACACCTTATATAAGTAGAAAACAGCTTAGCCGTGTTTCCTGTTTCATTATTTGTAACTTTTTTTATGTTGAATGGAAGTATCTTTATCTTTTAAAAAATCGTTAACGCGGATTAGCTCGATTTACGACATGAATATTCATATAGGAGTTGATCTAAACTGTAAAATTTAAGATTCTGAACTAATAAGGTTTGACATAAAAAGAAAATGTTACGACATCATAAAATGGTCATTATTACACTTCACATAAATACAAACCATATATAAACTGCGACACATAAAAAGAATAATAATTAAAAATAACTAATAAAACTCTTTTACTCCTTTCGGAAGATTCTATTTTAATTCCAGAGGTTCTTCCTAGAATCTCACGATTTTATGACATGTTTCTAAATACTCGTAAAACTTCTCAAATATATACGCGAAACACAGCATTTCCTCTATGTATTTCTTTTAATCACTCACGATTAATTTCAAAAAATGTCTACACCAAATATCATTTTGAAAATCTTAATTTAGATATATCAATCAAATACAAAAAAAATGGGAATAACATTTCTGTAGCTCATTCAAGAATCTTCAATTTAAAAACACATAAATACTAGAATACTATAGAAATAAAAGATTTGATTAACTTCATAATTAAATATTAACTTCAGTAAACTAACAGCATCCTTTACTTCTCTGACTATTTTTAAATAAAAGTTTCTTTCCGAAATCGATAACACTTAATCGATCTAAGTAAGATATTTTTTATTTTTACTTCGACCGCTTTTTAATTTACTCCAGAATGTTGATTAAACAGGAAGAACTTACAATATTGAACATCATTTCACTATATATTTGAACAGGTAGTTATTTTCTGAGGGAAGAGCCTCACTGAAATTTGTAGAGCAGTCTGTTGCTTATATACGAAGACCTTCACCATCATTCACGAAGAAAGCACTCTCTTTTCTACTATAGATCGCAATTGCCAATCTAGTCAAGTTTTTTTGACCTTTAAATAAGTTCAACGAACTATTCTTAAATCTTAAATCTTTATAAAATAGATGTACTGATAACTGATCATTTTATAAATCATATATTGATATATATCTTTAAAACAAACTTCATTTGTTCAATTGAACTATACCAGAAAATGAGCGCGCGTGATCGTTTTTTTTTTAAATTAAAAATACCAATTTCCAATAAAAAATACTAACACAACCTATAATTGTTCGAATATTTTAAATATTCTTTGAAATCTAATGATTTTTTATGTACAATAGCAATTTTAGATGACAAACGCTATTATAACAGAACATAAACTAAAATTTTTCTAAAATTTCAAACCTTTTTTGAAATCCGTAGCGGTTTCCGGTATAAAACAAAAACAAGAGATTGTACAAAAGTTGTGAATTAAATGGCCATGACTCAAAAATAGTAGTAATCTGAAAAATCATGTGATTATTTTAAATTAAAAATATCCAAAATTGTAAATCTTTTTGGAAATATAATTTTTACATTCTCATCAGATAAGGTATTAGATTTGTGTAAAATTTGAGCCCCGCCCCCCAGTTTTTGTCAAATGTCCACGGTTTGAGTTCCTCTGAACCCGAAAAACTGGTTTTTATGAATGTGTATGTATGTATGTCTGCATTTTTGTCATTATTTTTGTCTGGCTGTATGTATGTATGTATGTCTATGAGCACGATACTTTTGAAAGAATTAATCTATTAGATTGACCTTTGGTATACTCAAGATTAAAAAATTCTATGTACAGCTGCTTTTAGTATTCAGAAAGTCGAAAAATTTATCTTCACTACTTTTTTAGATAAAAAGAAAATTAGCAGAGTTATAGCATTTGAAAAATTTGAAGAAAAAAAACGAAAATAAAAATTTTAACCAAACAACGCACGATATGAAAGAAAGCCAATAAAAGAAAAAGGTTTTTTTTTGAAAGCCCCACAACATTATCGTAAAAAACTTTTTGAATTTAAAACAAAAATCGAAAATTCAAATTGTTTTACGGTTTTAACAACAAAAAGAAATAAAAAATCCAAATTTCTATTTTGCGGTAAAACTATGCAAAATACGATCAAATATGAATAGACAAAAATTCTGCCCCCAAAAAAGTTCTACAAAATTAATACTGATCACTTTTTGATAGGACAGGTAGTTTTTGTTTTATTCGTAAAAGAACAACATCAATCCTAAAAATAAATTTTTGGTCAAATGACACAAGCTACGAAAAAAATGAATAGACAAAAGCTGTTCATCGTCGTATATAAACCAAACAATTGGGTTCCCTATAAATTGTAAATTCCAATTAATGATATTGAACTATCTAATAAATCATTATCATTAAATTCGTTCTTGGTCACTTTCTTCCCTAAAGGATCCTGCTTAATGATATTGATTTGTCCGGTTGATCATTTTTATTAATTTCATACCGGGTCACTTTCTTCTGGAAAGATACCAAATTAACAATATTGATTTAACCAAAAAATCATCATCATTAATTTCGTTCTGGGTCACTTCCTCCCGGAAGGATCCCACTTAATGCAATTGATTTGTCCGATAAATCATTTTTATTAAATTTGCACCAGGTCACTTTCTTCCCGAAGGATCCCAAGTTAATAATATTGATTTGACCAATAAATCAGTATCATTATTTTTGTTCTGGGTCACTTACTCTTGGAAGGATCCCACTTAATGATACTGATTTGTCAGATGAATCATTTTTATTAACTTCGCACCAGGTCACTTCCTTCCGGAAAGATCTCGATTAGTAATATTGATTTGTCCAGTGGATCATTTGCTGTTAATTTCACACCTGGTCACTTTGTTCCGGAAGAATCCCAATTAATAATATTGATTTTGACCAATAGATTATTATCATCAACTTCATTCTAGGTCATTTCCTCCCGGAAGGATCCCGCTTAATGATATTGATTTGTCCCATGAATCATTTTTATTAACTTCGCACCAGGTCACTTCCTTCCGGAAAGATCCCGATTAATAACATTGATTTATCTGGTGGATCATTTTTGCTAATTTCACACCAGGTCACTTTCTTTCAGAAGGATCCCAAGTTAATAATATTGATTTGTCCAATAAATCATTATCATTAATTTTGTTCTGGGTCACTTCCTCCCGGAAGGATCCCACTTAATGATATTGATTTGTCCGATTAATCATTATCAACCTTGCACCAGGTCACATCCTTCCGGAAAGATCTCGATTAATAATGTTGATTTATCCGAGTCTTATTAACTTCGCACCAGGTCACTTCCTTCCGGAAAGATCCCGATTAATAATATTGGTTTATCCGGTGGATCATTTTTGTTAGTTTCACACCGGGTCACTTTGTTCCGGAAGAATCCCAATTAATAATATTGATTTTGACCAATAATCATTATCATTTCATCCACTCTAGGTCACTTCCTCCCGGAGGGATCCCAATTACTGATATTGATTTGTCCCATAAAAATAATTTTTATTAATCTCCCCCTGGGTCACTTCCCTCCAGAAGGATCCCAATTGATGAAATTGATGTATCCAATAGATCATTTTTGCTAACTTCACCTCGGGTTTTCACCTCCCGGAAGCATCCCAAATTAGTAATGGTGATTTGACCGGTGAATCATCGTCATTTAATTTTAATTGATCGTCTGTTATCGATTTGTAGTGTAGAGGAGGTAAGAACCCATTCATCCCCGGCTATACGTTTTGGTTGGTATTATTTTTGAAAGATCAGTTTATTATCTCAATAATTGTTAGAACGTCCGGTTTCATGTTCCTGTATGAACAATCCACTGTATCCAGTTTATGCTCCTTACTCCGACTTATAACCACACATACGAAGGAATAATTGTCGAATATATTTATCAAACCTCATGTGGCTATTACTTATTGCATAAGATGATAACTGGACCAAAAAGACTCCCTCAACGTTCTTATCTTCCCAAATCCTATACTAGCAATAGTTCGTGTTGATTGTCGACTGAATTATTTAGTCCATGACCTCTATTTCTTAATTCGTCGTGTATCAACAAGCTACGAAAAAAATTAATAGACAAACGTTGTTCACAAACAAGAGGTATTTATTATATTCATGGATATGTGTTTAAGAATGGCCCTCTTCGACGAAGAAGATGTGAATCTCGGGACATTGAGGGTGCGTGGGCTGGCGTTCACAGATGATAAGGTTGTTATGGCAGAGTAAATCGAAGATTTGCAAAGAATGTTGAGCAAACTAAATACAAGTATGCAGAGCATAGGCCTCAAAATCAAAGTAAATAAAATACAAATTATGATGTTTGAAGAAAAGGGTGAGAAAACAATGTGCAACATTGCCCTAAATGACGAGAGAATGAAGCAAGTTTATAAGTACATATATCTAGGTGGCTTATTCACTAGTGACGGAAATATAGATGGGGAGTTAGATATAGGTGTATAAACGAGGGTATGAAGGTTATCGGTAGAGAAGGGCCCATTATCAGAAAACGACTCAAATATTTCGTGAAATAGTGAGTGTTGTAGCATGACGTCTGAATATTAATATTTTTCAAGTGTAGAATGCTAGAGGTGGAAATATCAGCCGTTGGGAAAGTTAGCATATAAAACTGTAACTTCATACGAGTTTTTTGAGAAAATATTCTAAACGTAACAGTGAGTTGTAAAGGTCTGAATAGTAATATTTTTCAAGATTAGAGTGCATTCGCGCTATTCTGTTTTATCCTTTTATCGGTTGGAGATCTTTCAGTTTCACGAGATACAATCAGCAAACGACAGAAGAATAAACATGACTGAGACAATAGATTCTAAACTTGACAAATATTACTATTCGTACATTTATGACTTTCTTTTACGTTTAGAATATTTTCTTCAAACTGTCGTAAGCATTTCCATGACGTCATGCTAAAATACTCAATTCAAACCAGCGAGGGCTTCCCGCTCTTCCTTTTTAATTGGTCAGCCGCTGACGCGGAGAATACCATACAGGGACCGTGGTGCGAGGTAATGGAACTGCGCAATTTGAAAAAGTAGTGTACGGGGGACTTGCAATAGGGGCAACTTAAAATAGGTGCGACTTGAAATAGGTGAGACTTCACTGTATTAGTTTTATATGAAAACTGACTATCGCCGATTTCTTTAAATCTCCACGTTTCGAGATCCCTGATTTCGAAAAAAGAGGTTTTACAGTGGTGCCTGTCGTCGTTGTTGTTCTTGTCGTCTGTATACTGGATAACTTTTAAAAGACTAATCGGATTAGACCAACGATTCTGGTTTTAACTACCAAAAAAAGTACTAAGAAACCAACAATTACATTTTGCGGTCAAACTATGCAAAATATGAAAAAATGAACACACAATAATTGGTCATACAAAAAATATCTACAAATTTGTTATGGATTATTTTTGGAAAGGACGCATAGTTTTCGTTTTTATCGTAAAAGATAACATTATAAATAAAAATTAAATGAAGTTTTTGCAAAAACGACACAAGTTGTGAAAAAATATGAATAGAAAAAAGATCTTCACCAAAAAGAATATGGCAAGAATTTGTTATTAATCATTTTTTGATAGAACGCTTATTTTTTGTTTAAATCGTAAAAAATAACATTAAGCAGATAAAAAAATTAAATTTTAGGAAAATCAACACAGAATTATTGTTTTTTACGGACGTGTAGGTTTTGTTTTAATCGTAAAAAATAACATTAAAATTAAAAATAAAACTTTTTTGAAAAACGACACAAGCTGCGGAAGAAAATAAATACACAGAAGTTGCTCACCCAAAAAAGATCTAAAAAAAATTTTCCTTATCATTTTTAAAGCACGCGTAGTTTTAGATTTAATAGTAAGAAATAACATTAAAATAAAAAATAATTTTTTTGGAAAAACGACAGAAACTGCGAAAAAAATGAATACACAAAAGTTATTCACCCAAAAAAAGGTCTAAAAATCTAATGTTGATAATTGTTAATAGGATGCATAGTTTCTGTTTGAAACGTAAAAAATAACATTAAAAATAAAAAATGAAATTTTTTGAAAAATCCACAACTGATACGAATATAAATAAATTGGCAAAAAATTTTCACCAAAAAAAGATCGACTAATTTATTATAAATTATTTGTTTAGGGACGCTTATTGTTTGCTTTAATCATGAAAAATAAAATTAAACATAAAAAAATTAAATTTGTGGAAAAACGACATAAGGTACAATAAAATTTTTGATAAAAAAATTGTTCGCATAAATTAGATCTGAAAATTTGCTTTTGACCTTTTTTTTGATAGGACGCATACTTTTAAATTATAAAAACAAGACAATGAAAATACTTTTGTTTCTATATCAATGCACATTATGAATGTTAATAACATAAATTTATTGACATAATAAATTTATCAGGGTAGCTGAGAATAAAGATTATTCCCAAATAAGGAACAAATATTTAGGTAATCATAAAAAAATTACCTTATTTTGCAATATCTGAATAAGTAGTCCAGAACCGAGGTACAGAATTTAATATAATATACATTAAATATAATAGAGTTGAACGTAATAAAGAAAAATTCGCGTTTCGGACAAATGTTAATTTAGTGCGAAGCACGAGATACGTGATGAGAATGTGTGCGTGAACGCCGAATGAGCTTTAACAAAAGAGAATTCACAATCACCAAATTACAGTTGTCGATGGTTTGACCTTTGACTTTAAATGTCTGCACAAATATGGAGGAAGTAAAAAGATCGAGCACGAAGTGCAAAACCGTGGCAGATTTTTTAAGATAGAAAAATGAGTAAAAATTCTACAAATTGTTATTATTTCTTGACAATATTTGGTATCTATAATCAGATCGTAATAAGTATTTCGTGATAGCAGAAATAAAAACATATTTTTAAATAATTATTCTACCCTGTTTCAATTTAATAAATTCCTATAATACAATTTTCCATACCTAATTTAACGACCTATAGATATTACTACGATTGAGACAATAAAACATATTTTTACCACACATTCTTGTAACAAAAATGACTTCTGATACACATCTCTCTTTCTCTCTCAAACTTTTTTTGTCATTATAGAAAGGAGAAAGAGAAATGAGTCACGTGACAAAGTAATTTGCAACTAAGTATTAAGTGTGGCGGTAATTCAATACTCAATGATTTTGTTCCGTATACTCCTCTACTATATTTCCTGAATCTCACATTGCTCAAAATGCTCAATTAACAATACCTACCGTAACTAAATAAAAAATTGAAGTGAATAATTGAATAATAAACTAGTTTTATAAAACGAGATACTACCTGAATTGAATATAATGTGGAATAAAGCCTTACAACAAAGAATAAATATCTTCTTTTTAATGTAACTCCATCGACACGAAATTTATTACCAAAAATTAATTGCAGGTACTAACAGGCAACACATTGTTAATATTTCTTCTCCTTTATTCGTCAGGACATTTACGATAATTATTATAACAGTAATTATTACCAATTATATACGAACAAATAAAAAGCACCTTGACATTGATCGAAGATAAACCGCCCGTAACCTTTCAAACCACAACAGAGTTTGTAATTATTATGTTCCACTCAATGAAAAAGTGAAAGGCGTTGCCACTTGTGTAGGAACTCGCAAAAGCGAAATGAATTAATACCTCGCAATAATTGTACAATTAAATTCCGATCTTTGCATACCATTCATGCACATCAAGTACCTGGATTACCATATTGAATATTGCAACGATTGATTTTTTTTCTTTTTGGAATAACTATTCAGTAATTTTTCTGGAATAATCACTCACCCACCAAAAACATCTGCGATAAAAAAATCTGCCAAGTACAACTACGCGAATTTGTGAAATCAAAGTTGGCCAAGTATTTTGAGAAAAAATATTTAAAAGCTTTTTTTATAATGTCTGATATGGCCTTTTAAAATGTAATTAGAAAATTTCTATATACATCATCATCGCGGATATTTTGAGTGAGATTTAATGTTTTTTGTAATTTAAAAAAATAAGATAGGTACCCTCTATTAATTTGGTTGTAAATTAATTTCCTACTAATTTACTATTTATAAAAAGTGTCATGAATTGTTTAGATAATTTTCGTCAAAAAAAAAAACAGTTAAATTATTCGAATTGATTTGGTCTTTAATTTAATTTAATAGTACCATAGGGTAAGAGCGCCAATTCTCGGAAACTTAGCCCAATTATTGGCATGCCAAAAACTAAAGTGAATTTACATTATTTTGCATAGATATTTGATTGCACTGGATAATCACTATATGCATTATGAGTAAAAATGATAGCCTAATTAAATTAATGGAGGCAAAACATGCTTAGAAATGTATTATCTAAGAAATTGTAGAAGGCTGCCAACAATTGAGGGGTGGGGGCTAAGAATTTATGCTATCACCATATTATTCAATTAAAACTTCAATTGGAATTTTAAAATTCAATTTCAAAGATTTTGTAGAAAAATATTTTGTCTTTTGTCTACTCAAGTCCTGAAAAAAATCCCTAACAATTCAAGGTTTTCCCCGGTGTAATTTTTCATAGTACGAAGCCAGTAAAATATTTCGCATTTTTTTAAACAATCTACTCTGATTATGTATACAATTTCACAACTTTATTATTAATTATGTGTTTTTCAGTTTTTAGCGATTCAATTTATATATTTAATTCAGAAATCTTTGATAAAATTATATTACAAAATATTCTTAAATATCTTAACACCATCGGTTAATTAAATAATTAAATAATACTTAAAACACGATTAATTATTTTTTGGATTTGTTTCTAAAGTCCATGAACTTAAATAATAATTCAAACGATTTTGTATTTTATCTTCATACACTTAAAACGCAGCCTACATTCAGGTAAAATTAATGTGGACACTATATTAAATTCAATTTAGACCACTTCAAATTCA
>CAKNWW010334463.1:0-10198 GCA_932074435.1 Andricus kollari
TCAAAGTAAGGTGCAAATTGGGTCGACTTACTCAATATAAAAAAAGGAAATAGAACCAGAAAGCTGATACACCATATTACTAAAATCATCCACCCTCGTTACATCGAGACATTAACACCAGCAATATTGTGGTTACTGCTGGACTGTGTCGGTACAAGAAAAGTAGTGCAAGAAGGCAACAAAATCGAACCTTTCAGGCATATAAATTAACGTTCTATCGTGAACTGAGTGTCAAGCAAAAAAACCAGCAAGACGCCAAAGTACCTCAACTGTAAGATATGACTAACTATTGGTCGGGTGTTTGGGGGAAAACTGACAGAAGTAGTTTAAACTCTGCGTGGTTCCAACTAGAGAAGGCAAGAGCTAGCAATAACCCGGAAATGGAGCTGACTAACATCACATCTTCAGATGTTTCAACGGGTTTGAAAAGAACAAGTAACGGGAAAGCTTCAGGTCCGCACATGGTGCACAACTTCTGGTACAAGTACCTGACTAGTGTGCGTCTTGCGTTGGCACGGTGTTTTCAAAAGATCATCGAACAACCAGATCTGATGGCAGGCTTTATGCTCCAGGGTACTTCGTATATGTTGCTTAAAAAACCAGAGGCTCAAAATCCATCTGATATTCGACCGACAGCCTGTCTTCCAACAATATATAAATCTCTTAAAGCTATCATAGCAGATAAGGTATATTCTCACTGCGACGAGAATGATATCCTTACAGAAGAACAAAAAGGATGCGTGAAGTCTTAAAAATATACAAAATCTGCCCACGCATCATTGACTTCCTAAGTCGTGCGATGATGCTTTGGGGTACAAGAATCAAGTATTTTAATCATGGACAATCAAGGATAACTAGATCAATACGCATTACAACGGGTATATTCCAAGGAGACTCCTTAAGTGCATTATGGTTCTGTTTAGCGTTGAACCCACTGAGCAAAACACTAAATAGCATGTCTCATGAGTTCCGAATACACCATAATGAGGATGGTCATCAAGATGACCTGAAGGTATATGCTAGTTCGGACCAGAAACTGCAGCAAGTGATCGATGTCATAAAGCAGTTTTCCAATGATATCCACATGGAATTCGGACTTGATAAATGCAGAACAGTGCACTTAACCAGAGGAGAATTAGGGACCGCAGAGCTAGAGAACGATTTCAAGAATGACATCGAGGCAATGGCTAAGGGGGAGTCATATACGTTCCTGGGTATTCTCGAATCTAAGGGTATTCAGCATACGATAGTTAAGAAAAACCTAACGTCTGCCTTCCCTGCAACACTCATATTGGTTCTGAAGAGTTCTCTTAACTCGGCAAACAAGATCAGGGCAATCAAAACCCATGCCATCCCTGTCCTCAAGTACTTCTTTGGACTCGTCAAATGGTCGAACACCGACATCGAATGATTAAACAGAATCATCCGCGTAGAAATGACGAAGCACCGAATGCACCACAGTAATTCGGCGATTGAAAGGGTAGTTCTACCACGACATAGATGGGGTAGGGGCATTGTGGATGTCAAGAAACTGTGTGAGTTACAAGTTATACAGTTGCGAGACTATTTGAACAGCAAGCGAGATGTTGCGCTTCACAACAACATCTGTAAAGCTGATCTTCACTACACGCCATTGAATTTGTCCGCAGAGGAGGCCTTGAATATCAGGGCAGAAACCATAGAGGTATTAGAAACGCAATGGAGACAGAAAGTCATCCACGGCGAGCACCCCAAAAAGTTAGATCAACATGAAGTGGATAGTTAGGCATCCAATATTTGGCTGAGAAAGGGCGTCCTGTATCCGGAAACGGAAGGATTCGTTATTGTGATACAGGACAGGGTTGTCAGCACCAGAAATTATCGCAAAACACGTGCTACATCAAGACGTGGTTCACCGGTGACGATTATGTGGAGATACCAACGAATCCATCGAGCACATTATTGATGGTTGTCGCATAATGGCTCAAAGAGAATATACGCACAGGCATAATGATATGGCGCGAATTATACATCAACAGCTTGCCCTAAACATAGGACTCATAACAGAATGGATGCCTTTCTATAGATACATTCCAATGCCCTTTTTAAACCGAAGATTACATCTTATATTGGGATTTTACTATCCAGACGTATCATTACATCCGAGTCAATCGACCGGACATCGAAATGTGAGAAAAAAAAGGTGGAAGAGTCTACATCATCGACATTGCTTGTCCACTTGACCGAAATTTACACGCGACCTATACAACCAAGATCCACAAGTATAGCGAGCTAAGGCATGAAGTAAAGACAATATGGAGGAATGTGAAACATGCATCTATTCATCCTATTGTGATTTCGGCTACAGGCATTGTGCACACAAGATGCACTGAACATCTTGAACATTTAGGAGTCAATAGGGTACTGGCAGCAGCTCAGAAGGCGGTTTTATTAAACACCTGTCGCATTGTAAGAAACTTCCTGGACCATCAGGAAGCAAGGGACTACAAACCTATAGAGTGATACATGGTAGCTCTAAGAAAGCGTCCAGATACGACTGTTGTCACCTTCAGCACTCACGGCCGCTGTGGAAGCATAACAGCGGTAAAAGACGAACTGCAAACTACACTGTGTTCCTAATTTTGTACCTAAAACATCATCGCAAATGATTTCATACATCATATTGAATAAAATAATTACATCCTCGTATTATCAGTCACTTGACTAAGGGATTTCTTTTTCTTGTCAAGACGACGTTATAGACACCTTAGTTTACCGCGAGCGCATAATGAATGTACCTGTAGGCGAGCGTGACAACTGCCGAGCGTACAAGCAAGTGTCAGAAACACTTGGACATTTTCTCAGTGTATGCTCAAACTATGCACGGTACGGGTACATATAGCGACACAATGCGGCTCTCAAAGTGTTATGTGACCATCTTAGGCACTGGCTATACGCCCAGGGGGAAATCGAGTCCAATGTCGAGAATGATCAGTGTAAGATCTACTGCAATTTCTCATTCTCTACCACTCAACGTACCAGTGCTACGAAGCCTGATATTATCCTCAAAGATCTGAAGACCAAGATCATTTACGTGAATGAATTCTCTGCACCAGCCGATAGCAATATCACGACAAAGGAAGAAGAAAAACGGACGCAATATCAAGTACTTCTTTTCGAGCTGAGAAAGCTGTACCAATGCTACAATGTCCATCTTGTAGTTCGCATAATCTGCTGTCTTGGGGATATGAAAGCTTAATTTCTTAGCCAACTCAACAAGATTCCGGCTTGCCAGCGTCAGGCTCATTCCATCGCGAACCCGATGCAAAAGGCTGTTCTTCTGGGATGACTTCATCTGGCCCGTCAACACTGTTCCTCATAACATTCTACAAAGATTGGTAGCACTAAAAAAGTATTCAGAGATGAAACCGTCATCTCCAACTGTCCCGTCTGCCGTGTAAGGTCATCCGCGGCTACAGACCTCGCTCCAAGGAACAGTGTTGCATGAATTTCTACGTGAATTTCTTGCTCTTGCTTACCTTCTAGGGCAGAAGGAGCAGAAGTGGATGACGTAAACGTTCCACTTGCGTCGGGATTGCTTGCTTTAAGGAACCATGATCGTAGCTTCCGGAACCTACAACTTCTCACATAATAACTTCTGAAGAAAGTAAGGGCCGTATAGCGAACAAAATGAATAATTATAAAATGTTTATTTCTCTTCTATTTATTAATTTTTAGGTACAAACATTTTTATTGTCGATTTACGTTAATTTTTATTAAAATTGTTTGGAAAAGGCCTTCGATTAGCTCCGTTTCGTCCCTGACAGCGAAAAGCAGGTTATGGTATCCGACGTGTGGAGCTCCTCGTGAGCAGTGTGACTTTTGTTCGAGATGTACGAACAACGTGGCTCAAAGAATAGCGTAGCAGGATGTCGGGAGAACCTGCTCATCGATAGATGTGTCTGTAAAGACGCAGCATTCTATCAGCGTTACCTATCGATGGCCTGGATTGATTACCGGAAAGCTTTTCATTCAATCTCCCATATACTTATCATCTGTCTGTTGGAAAGCTTAAAGGTTCGTCCACACATCGTGAGGTGCATAGAGAGATTAATGCCGCTTTGGAAAACCAGATTTAGCATCTTATCTGGAAAAAAATCGTGTGATCACTAACAGTGTCACCTTTCAGAGAGGTGTGTTTCAGGACGACACCATGAGCCCTCTCTTCTTTTGCCTCACATTATTGCCACTATCTCTCGCGCTTTTCCATTCCGAAGGGTACCTCAGCGGCAAACCTGGAAATCGAAAGCATAAAGTCACCCATGTAATTTACATGGATGATCCCAGAAGACCCTGAGCTCGTCGACAAAAGCGCTGTACGACACCTTGGCGCTGGAGAGACCTATACACATCTGGGCGTGCTACATAGCTGCATTTAGGACGTGACATCTATAAAGAATACTCTCCGATGCAGATATAGACAAGACATCATATTCGACGGATTTGGTCTTCCGAACTTTTGGCGAGGAACAAAGTATCTGCGACGAACATGCTTGCCATCCCGGTAGTACTCTATTCATTTGGAGTGGTTCCATGGACGAAGGACGAGTTCAGATCCCTCGATATCGGGTACCGAAAGTTTATGCACATGAAGAAAAGCATGCACCTTAAATCTTCTGTTCCGCGTCTTTACATCTCACGCCGTCAAGGTGTTCGCGGAATACTACATTTTGAATGTCTTCAGAACAGAATTATTTTGGGTACAGCACATATAGTCACAAATGGTCAAGGCCCTCTTCTTAAAATGGCCAGGAAACACGAAGAAGTGGGCAAAGGGGCGTTTCTCTACAAAGCAGCGGAGGAGGCTGCTGAAACACTCGGCCTTCACTTCAATATCAGGGATGAGTAAAGTGCATCAAATCCTATCCATCTCGAGTACTCACTCCTGAAGGCCTGGATTAAGAAAGCACAGCAGAAAAACTTCCGCGAACAGCTCCTCGAGAAGAAGATGAACGGCATTTTCCACAACAATGTGGAGGATCTGTCGATGTCGTATGAGCTAACGTTTGCTTTCCTCAGATCACCAGGGCTTAATTCAGGTACAGAGGGTTTTATTTTCGCATGCCAAGACGGTGTCATTTCCACTCTAGCATACCGTCGCCACATTTTGAGCCATGACATTCCCGATGATAGCTGCAGAGCGTGTCATGCACACCCCGTGCATCTAGGACACATACTGTCTGTTTGTCCAACTCATGCGGGAACGACCTACATCCAGAAGCACAATGCGGCACTAAGAGTGCTTTATTACCATCTCTGTCACTCTTACGGCATTAGCTTTAATACCGCACCGCTAAACGCTCCTAGGGAAATAGAGTCAATTGTCGAGAATGAGAAGTGTCGGATATACTGGAACTTCATATTCTCGACAATTGTTTCTGTTGCGCACTCGAGGCCTGACACAGTTTTTCTTGACTTCGAGAAACGAACCATGTACCTTATCGAATTTTCGGCACCAGCTGACAAAAACATCATAGCTAAGGAGAATGAAAAGAAAGAGAGGTATAAAGAACGTATAAGGGAGTTGTGACGACTATACCCGGAATATTCCGTTAAGCTTATCGTCTTGATCATCGGCACTCTTGGATGTGCCAAGGTTTCACTGGTTAATAGCTTGAAAAGCATCCCTGCGTTTCAAGAAAATGCTAAGACCCTTGCGGGGAAAATGCAGAAGGCGGTCGTCCTTGGGTCGCTCCGTGTCCTCAGGGTGCACGAGACTTATACCGGATCATCGTATTGAATTCGTCGCAGACTGTAACCACCTATCTCACGGTCGTGAGACGTGGTTGCATCTGTAATTTTACCGCGATTTCGCTGGGAGCGGGTGCAATTTTTCAGAGTAGCACCTGCTCCCAGCGAAATCCTGCGGTTGGCCTTATGACATAATATTCAGATATCCAAAAATCCACCCCTAGTACTTGCAAAGAAACAGTTCCGAAGATTCTCCATGTAAAACAGCCAATCAATTATTAAATTGAAAATAGTTACAAAGGCCACGATTATGGGGTTGAAAATCTAACCTGGAGTTTACTGAAGATAACTTTTGTGACTATTTTCAATTAAAAATTTATAACCTGCTTTACATGGAGAATCTACGGAAATGTTTCGTTAAAAGTACTAGGGGTGGATTATGGGATTGTGTCATTTTATTATGTAGGTTGGTGCATAACCTGAAATATTCTTCAGGTGACTTTTGTGACTACTCTTAATTTGGTAATTAATTAGCTGTTTCACATGGACACACTTTTAAATTTTTTCGCTAAAAGTTCTGTGGTTGGTTTTTGTGGATTGCTGAAAAAGCACAACTGTAGGAATTTTCATTTTTCAAACAATTTCAGAATGATTGCAGGAATTACTACCTTTTAACTTTACTCTTACCGGATAAGATTAATTTATTAAGAAAATGACAAAAAAGTTCTAAAGTTTTTAGGCTTAACAAACACTTTCTGATTTTGAAAATTAATAATCATTGATTTTAAATGTTGGTAGTCGAAAAATAATGATTGCTTGAATTTCCTAAATGCAAGTTGAAATTGGGAACAGTTTGTAGTTAGAGTTTTGTGACAACAGCATGGGAGGCAATCGTTTGGAGGCAGAGCGATTGGCGGCGTGTTAGTGAAAACGGTACTCATACTACGCGCGGCGGCACACCTGCACGGAACTTTCTTGCTCGGTAGTTTCTGAAAAATGGCCCTGTATTTAACATCAACGTTTTAATAAAAATTATAGGTTATATTTTTAAAGTAGGTAAATTAATTTTTCAACATATCTGGAAAAATAACATTTTATTTGATAAACTATTTGAGAAAGTAAACAAACCTGAATCGTTATTTCAGAATCCCAAGTATGTGGAGGATGATGTTTGATAAAGATAAGAAGCGTGGTTAAGCTGAGACAGGTATTTATCGTAAAATATCTTGGAAACAAAACACGTTGCACTTCACTAAAAGCATGTCGCGGCAAGGCGAAATACAGCGACAATCCTGAAACAAAAGCATTTAATTTTACTGAAATCAGTTTACTCTGTTTTTGAAAATTTACTTAAACTTTGAAAAAGTAGATTATTTTCGAGATTTCTATATTTAGGAAAGCTTTAGGAGTTGGTTACCGAGATTGAGGAACACGTTATGAATCAAATGCAGGGCAAGTATTAAAAAGTGCTTATTGCCACTTATGGGGATGGAGATCATGTAGCGCGTGGTAGAGCTGGTGAAAATAACGGTGGTCCTGAGAAGGACCGTGGAGATGATCAGGGCCGGCGCTATAAATTTATCCGCCCGTGTGCAAAAAAAAATTCGCCCCCTTTTCTTAAAAAAAAGAAGAAAGGACATTTTTTACATACGTATGCTCTATTTTTATTTAAACATTATTAATATTATTTACATTATTATTATCATACACATTATTTACATATAATAAGGATTCCAAAGAAATTTGCTCGCCTTATTGCTTTAATCTCGGCAAATTCTTCAACCAGTTCAGACACATCCAATAAATTCGTTATCCTTCGCTCAATTGATATCATAGTCAAGTTTGACAGTCTCTCTTCCACCATTGCTGTTCGCAAGTAGTTTTTTTTATTATTTTCAATTTTGAAAACGATCGCTCCGCGCTTGTGACAGATACAGGCAAAGTGGTTAAAATTCGGTATGTTATGAACGTGTTTGGAAACACGAAATGCAAGTTTTCTTTTGGTATGAACGCAAAAATTTCATTTGCACTCATGTTTGGCTTGAGGTAAGTTCTTGACGCAATAAGTTCATCAAATAAATCCACGCCTACTATATCTGAGCGCTTTTTGTCTTCGTTTGTAAGATTTTCTTGTGAATTCTTGAACTTTTTAAGAAAGTCTAATTTATCCATTTTTAGAAGGGTAGTGCTGTTAAATACAAAACCGAAAATATTTTCGAATTGTTTAATAAACTCAAACCGCTTTTGCAAGGACATGATTATTACGTCTAATATTGTGAAGTAAAAATCAACTTTAAAGCTTTTCTCGGGATCATCTACTCCTTGTAGGGTACCCATCAGGTTTTAAAAAAGTGTAGCTTCAGTTAGATATTCTTTGAAAGCTTTTTCAGTTATTTTTTTATTGAAAAACTTACTTAAATCTTCAAGAATTTTAACAGATTCCGTGACATTTATGTGAGGATCGCATGAATCTCAAGACAAGCTATCGTAATACAGCTACATATAAATGATGAATTATTTCAAAAAAATCAAATTTTCGAAATCGATTTTTACAATACATCGTTTCTAAAATTTTTTAGATAGAAAAACAGTTTGAAATAAAAAAGTTCTGTAACTGACAGTCGGCTTGTCCCGGAAAGAGTTTTGTAGGGAGAAATTTAAAAAACGTAACTTCCATGTAATTTAATTAAAAAGCATGGTATTTGAAACATGTTTGAGTGAAAATTCAAAATTATTGTTATCACGGTTCCGTTCAAGGACACCAAATATATCAAGGGTGGCGAAACAATGTCTCCTAAAATAATAATATAAATAGAACAAAACCATTTCCATTCATGAATTTTTTTTCAAATTTATAAAACAATTTTCGTATGCGGTGTGTATGGTGTGTATGGTGTATGGAGAATGATAAAAAACGTAACTTTCATGTAATTTAATTAAAAATCATGGTCTTTGAAACATGTTTCAGTAAAAATTCAAAATAATTTTATCACGGTTCCGTTGCAGGACACCAAATATGGCAAGGGTGGCGAAAAATGTCTCCAAACTTTAGTTAACTGTATAGCAATGCATTTATTTATTTGATTCCACAAAACTTAGATTGATTTAATCAAACATTTTTTAGAGTGTGTCGAGGAGTGCATATACAATTATACATATTTAGGTATTCACTGATTTTGTTATTAGAACAATTGAAAGAATAGTTATTTAACTTAGTCTACTTTCGATTTCGTAAATTCGCAGCAATTATTTGTCCAAGAAATACTTCTTGCGGGAAGATTATCGATACATTTTTAAAGGATTCCAAGCTACGAATTAGAGAAAGTAAAATATACAGAGTGTCCAATTAAGACAACTCCGACTAGATTAATATTTTAAATGATACTCAGGTCGGGTAAAATTAAAAATAAAATGCCTAACCAAACGAAAAAAGAGCAAACAATTTAGATACAAGACTAGATCCGCTTGCAAATAGCTCATTTGACTATAGAAAAAAAAATCAAACCAAATGTCGGGAAAAATAGAAATGAATCTCATAACAGATATTCGGTCCAATTTCACTTCAGAGAAAATTTGCAGGAAGATAATCAGAATAATATTGAAAATCGTAGTAGATTAAGACATAATAATTTAAAATTAAATAACTCCGATGACAGTGAACCTTTAGAAGACAGAAACAAATCAAACCAAAACAGAACACGTAGACTCTCGACAACAAATAACAGGTCAAACAGACGCTCACGAATACATGTTAACAACTCAGACTCTGATTACGAATTCGATAATCAGACAAATAACCAAACAATCCAAGCAACTTATTTTCCTTTCGGCATGATACAAACGCCGTTTCAAATTATGAGCAATTGGCCATTCAAATTTCTCAATAATAAAGAAGATAGTCCCGCGCATTTCTAGGAAGAATTAAAACGATTCAAAAGGGGTTATAAAATATACGACCGGGACATTTTAGAAAATTTAGATGCATTATTAATTGAAGACGCAAAAGACTGGTGCGAAATAAAAAAAAATTCCTGGAGATATCTATCTGACTTTTTCGAAGACTTCAAAAACGCGCATATCGACGAAAGATTTTCCGATGAAATTAGGCAAAAAATCAAATTTTGCAACCAAAAAAGAAATCAAGATATCCATTCGTATTTAACGGAAATAAGGAAACTTTTTACTACACTCTACCCTAGAAAAAATTTGGAATGGGAATTACGTAGAACATATGAAAACCTTAGAATAGAGTATAAAATGTGCATAAAAAGAAACGATTTCGAAACTTTTGAACAATTAGAAGACTTAGGTAAAGAATGGGAAACTGAGCTAGCCAAGTCAAAAATCCGAGGGCAAGTTTTACAAATTACTGAACCTAAAATAGAGGACAAAATCGAACAAAAACGTAATAACAGTAGTGGAGAAAAAAATAAATTGGAAAATAATAAAGATGATAAAACGGGAAATA
>CAKNWW010334479.1:0-12518 GCA_932074435.1 Andricus kollari
AATAATACTTTATATATAAAAAATCTATTAGAAGATAAATATTTTATTTTATTATTTTAAATTCAATATATAATTTCCAATTACATTTATTTATCTTTTGGTTCTAACGGCTCTAACCTCTAATACATATTAGAGGTTAAAAGTGACATATGCCACTTTGTTTTCCTAAAGGTTCAGCTGAAAAATCTCGCTATTTCGTTTACAAAATGTCTTCATATGTTATTTCATCAATTTGAAAGACTATAATATTATATCACTTTCCCGGAAATTAATAATCACTTAATTATGTCCCATTCTAACGTTTTTGTACGAGTATTGATACTTTATATTCCGAAACGCTGCATATTTTGAGGTTAATCTGTCATTGAAGGTTATTTTTTCAAACATCGCTTTGTTACAACCATGTGATTACTCTGGCGGGATAATGTTACCTGCTTCGCTTGTAACATGTTACTGCTTTGAGTGGGAAATATATTGTCACTGGGTGACCATCAGGGAAGTCACTAGTGACTGGTTTTCTGAATCTTGTTACACGCATGTGACTACTCCAGCTGGTAACTGTGTTAGCTGGGTTGTTATCATAACCAAAAAACTTAATTTTTAATTAGAAACAATTGAATTTGACAATAACAAAAAAACAACTACTTTTCGACATGAGTTCAATTTTTAACTTTAAAAGATTTTTTAGGCGTCAAGGGAGAGAAACAATTGCAAACAAGCTGTTTAATTTTCAAGCAAAGAAATGAATAATTGAATGTTCATCTAAAAACGATCAATTATCAAACATAATAGTTCAATTTTCACTTCAAAAAATTAAATAAATTAAATTAAAATGCTCGCGCTTTAAACTATGTAGATACTTTTATTTTAAGTTATCCGAAGTTTACAAAAGAGCTTTTAATTCTGTTTAAAAATGTAGGTTAAATAATTTTTTTTCCCTTAGGAAAACTGGATCTGATGATTATAAGTGCTGCCTCTAAAGTGATAAGTTTGAAACATGAAAAAGGTCTTAAAAATCATCGACACAATGATTTTATGACAACCCAATTTTTTTTACTTTGAACAAATGATTAAAATTGTAATAAAAGTCTCATTTTATTTTCTATCAAAGATTTTATACAATAATAATAATTTTAATATTTTAATTTCTGAGGACACTGTTATTCTACCTGATTTCACGAGTTCACATATTGGCCTCAATGAAAAAATAGATGGTGTATTGCAGCACAGCGGACCCCAATACCGTGTCAGTTTTAAATATTTTATCGTTCATACACAATTATTATTGATATAGCTATATAAACGTAGAATGTAAAATATGAAAACATTATCGTTTCTCAATTGAAACTCAAAAACCAGCAGAAAGTATTAAAAAAATTAATAAATTATGTTTCCATAGCAATTGATTAGTAGAATACCCTTACTAATTCATTTAGTAGCATAAATCTTACCATTTTCTTTAGTAGAAACTGATAAAATTACTAATTTAATAGTCAGATACAATGCTACTAATTGCACTACTAAAATTTCTACTAATTGGGATTTAGAGAGTAGGGATGCCCCCTGAGTATTTTTACTGCATATAAACAAAGTCGTTAGTTCCATTTTAAATTATCTTAATATTTTTTAAATACAGTAGAAGTCGAATAAGTTTCTCATTACGGGGCTGTAGGGGCGGAAAATTCCAGGAATTGCGGACTAATCGGATGCCCCCTCTAGTAGAACGATATTAGGTGCGCGCATGCGTAAGAGTGATGCACACGTAGTGGAAGAACCCCAATTAGTGTGCGTGCCCTGCATTTGATGACGTTTTAAGGGGAGTGTACACTTATCGGACGGCAACTTATCGGACTTAAAGTGTAATTTATGTGATTTTTTTTAAGAGGAAAAAGGAACAAGTAAGAAGAAACGTTTTTTTTTGTTGAAAGCTTTTAATTTTGCGTCCAAAAAAGTTCCTGCGTGGTTAATATTGATTGAATTTTCTCTCCCTTTTAGATTTCTAGCGTAAATATTTCGAAAGTTATGACGTCTTGAATCTTTTCATTTTAGCATAATATTTTATGCCTTGTACATGCTACATAAAAGTTATGCCTGGATGAATGAAAGCAGCGTAAATTATCTTTGAACTAAAAAAAAAAATTATATTTAGTTCTTGTAGAACAGAAGTTATAGTCTCTTGTAGTAGGCTGCTTTTTGTGGAACTTTATTATAGAACGCATTTTTTATTCAAAACTTATTTGGTCTATGTTGCACTAGCAGTTTTCATTATTTTATTTAACTCTTGTGCTTGGAAAAGTAAATTGTCAGAATTCAAGGTGACAGAAAAAACTGTGGGTATGAAACGTTGCAGCTAATCGTTCAAACAGGGTGTACCCACCTCGCGTTTACCCTGCTTGACGGATTACCTGCAAAATTTCGTACCCTCAGTTTTCTCTGTGGTTTGAAACCGTCACGTAGAGAAAATTTATAAATTTTTTAGTGTGACTTTATATATTTCTAATGCATTATTACAATTGACGAGTTTTCGCATGACATTTGTGAATGAGAAATTCATTTGCTTTTTACAATGAAGCAAAACAGTAAAAAGAATTCCACAAAAAGCAGCCTGCTAATAAGATCCTGCTAATATTTCTAGTTAAAATAAATTTTTTTTGTAGTTTTGAAGATAATTTAATCTACTTTAATTCATCCCGATACAGCTTGCATATAGGATGTACAAGGGACAAGATATTATGCAAAAAGCTTTAACTTTTTTTTCACTGAAAAATATCTTTAAGACATTTTAACTTGTGAACCATTTACGCCAGAAAATTTTTTTTTTAATTTTCCCGAAATTTTTGCGTACTTTTTTCTTGCTGTTTAGAACTTTTACGCCAGTCAGTCAATATCAGTCAATATCAATCACGCAGGAACTTTTTTTGGACGCAAAATTAAAGGTTTTTAACAGAGGAAACCTTTACTTATTCCTTGTTCCCTTCGAACATAATCACATAAATTGATCATGAAACTACAAATTTTAGCTTCTCTTAAAAAGGTTTGACACTTATTTATTGCTCTTTACTAAGAAAAAAATATATTAAATATTTAGATTAAAGGAGATCATCCCTTTATTTAAAAAATCGTTCCCGCTCAGTACCCATTCATAAACAAATATATTTTAAATATTTGATTATTTTGTTTATTGCGTTAAACAAATAGAAAGTTTACAAGAGAATTTACGTATTTTTCAAGATTTAAAATTGATCAAATATTGCCTTGCCGATCTTTTTATGTGAATCTGACAATGTGATCTGTGATAGTTAGGGTAATCCATATATTCATTTTTTTTAATTTCAAGTTGCACTGTATCCTAAATTGTTCCTTTCTTCACAGAACAACGCCGATCCTCAAAAGTACGCCAAAATTAGTGTAGTTTTGAGTTGCAACAAAAATTAGCTTCGCAGGCTCATTTTGAGAATCTAGGGGAAATTCAGCATTTTGAGACTGTTTCTTTCTTATTTCGAGTATCATCGAGTGTTGGGCTAAATTGTCATCCACCGATCAAGACCATTTTGTTCTTCGTTATTTGCACGAAATAAATAGTTATGAGCGAGTCAGTTATAATAATAATTACCTGATGTTTAATTTCTTGTAATTTCGCAGCGCGCATTTGTCACATAAATTAAAATTTATTATATTTTAAATTAAAAATCATGAAAAGTATTGATCCCCTGTAAACAGTGATTCCACATAAATCGATTTAATGCAATTAGACTCTTACGTATATAATTTAAATGCCACACATAGGCAAAAGTTAATCATTCACAGTACTCCCTTTGAATAGCTTCTAATTGTAGGGGCCGTCCATAGTACGTTTCCTGATGATAAAAAGATGGCCCTGAAACGGTACGGTTTAATAATAACTTAATAATTTTGAAAATCGTTTTCATATTTCAGACTTCACACTCTTTCCCCTATTCCTTTTTTACAGAGAATTCTTATTTTTTCCTCTGTTTTTAAGAAACTTAGCCCTTTTCTCGTTTTTTCGCTTAAATGCGAATTGAATAGAAACCCAAAAAGAAAGTCTAAATATTTTTTGGTTGTAAGTTCATTATTTTTGTTTGGAAAGTCTACTGTTACAGTTTTAGTACGGAACTCATCTGTATATTATTAGTCTGTGAGCACGATATCTTTCGAAAATGTATTTTTTTTTATTTATTACATATATACCGTACATATATTTTTTATATATGTACGGTTATTAGTAGTACTCAGAAAGAAGAATAATTTATCATCATACCTTTTTTGGATTAAAAAAAAATTACCGGAGTTACAGCCTTTACGAAATTTCAAAAAAAAAAAGAAAATGAACATTTTGAGCCAAAAAACGCACGATATTAAAAAATGTCACAGGAAGAAAAAGCTTGCATTTTGAATACCCCACAAGATTATCAGAACAACTTTTTTAATTTTCTTGTAAAATCGACAATTTAAATTTTTATCGCACAAAAAATAATGGTAAATCATAAATTCCATTTTGCGGTTAAACTATGTAATATACGAAAAAATATGAATAGACTAAAATTGTGCATTTAAAAAAAGACTCACAAATTTGCTATGAATCTCTTTTTGATAGGAGGTATAATTTTTATTCGTACTGTATGTTTTTGGGGTCGCTGAATTCGAATCTGACGTCCAAAAACCCCCAGCACGTCAGGGTTCTGAAATAACCTCAAAAAACCTCATCAAAAATGTTTTTCCGGGTCTGGAGGTCAGACGATGTTTACTATATATTTTTTAGATCGCTGAAACCGAATCCAAGGTCTAAAAGACCCCAGCACTTCAGGGTTGTGACATAACCTCAAAAACCCTCATACATTTTTTTCCGAGTCCGGTAGTCAGACTATGTTTATTATATGTTTATGGGGTCGCTGAATCAGAATCCGAGGTCTAAAAAGTCCCAGCAAATCATGGTTTTGACATAACCTCGAAAAACCTCATAAAAAATCTTTTCCTGGGTCTGGAGGTGAACCCTGACGTGCTGGGGGGTTTTGGACCTCGGAATCGGATTCAGCGACCCCAAAAACATATAGTAAACATGGTCTGACCTCCGGAACCGAAATAAGATTTTTTATTGGGTTTTTTGAGGTTATGTCATATCCCTGACGTGCTGGCCGTGTTATTAATCAAGTGGAATTTTTTTTGCTTGACAAATAAAAAATGCTGATGTGCTATCGAAAGGAAGGATCAGTGGCTCAAAGTTACCCTCGAATCCGGGTGAAGAAACTTAACGTGTACTTGTGCTATTCGAATTCAGGGCACCGGACTGCAGAAAGCCCGAGGATCCTCATGAGCAAAACACATCTGCGCAGATGTGTTTTTTTTATCAGGATGTGAGGGCTAAGCACTATCCCAAATCCTGAAATTCGAGTAGATATGCTACAATTTCTGCAGACGTATTGTTTCTTCATCATGAATTCTCGAAAATTGCTGTAAATGTGCTTATTGAGACCTAATTATCTCGAGATTTCATTACAATTGTTAATAATGATTAGCATAGTAAAATTCGTCTTTTCATTACGAATCCAACCATATAAAAAACTCACTTTTGATAAAAATGCAGTTGTACAGTTTCTTCATCAGGACGACAGAATAGTGTTAAAGATAAAATCTTGAATAGTTCGCAATTTAGACAAAATCGAGTGTGAAGCACGAGATACGTGATGTGAATGTGTTTGTTAAAACCGAAGGAGCTTTAACAAAATAGAATTCACAATCACCAAATCACAGTTGTCAATGCTTTGACCTTTAATTTTAAAAAAACTGTGCTCAAATGTGGGAGAAGTACAAAGGCCGAGCGCGTAGCGCGATGTAAATACACTATCGAGCGTGAAGCGCGTGAGCCAACAGGCGCGCGCCCTGGGCGCGCTCAAACATGCGAGTCGCGCGCGATGAGAATGTGCCCGCGTAGCAGGCAGATTATTTAGTTTAAAATTGACTATTTAGTCTAAAGTTCATGTATTTTGTTGATAATTCTTTTTTTTTTTGTAGAGAATTAATCTTGTTGGTTCAAAATTAATCTTTTTAGTTAAAAATTCAATTACTTGCTTGCTTTCTGAACTCTTTTGTTAAAAAATTTTTTTTTAAGATTCATCATGTGAGTCAAAATTTCCTCAATTTGGTTGAAAATTTAAGTAATTCGTTGAAAATCCGTTTTTTGTTGTTGTTTGAGAATTATAGGCCAATAAAAGTCTTCTGATTACGAATATCTTGGCTATTATTTCGAAGTCCTAGTCAGTTTTTTTAAAAACAATTTTGTTAACAATTTCATTATTTATTAACAGCAAATTTTTATCAAATCATTATTAGCATTTTTTCATATGTTGTGCATTATACCATAGCTTCCTTATTGTTCAATAACAAAATGTATCAATATTATAAGGCAATCGATTCGTCTCGAATCAACACATCTTTTCTATTCTCACATCAACTTTAAATTATGAGAATGAGAAAATTTGTACTATAAAAATAGATTTTTAATATAATATAAATGACCATAACTTCCTTACTCTTCAATAAAATGTATTAACATTATAGGTCAATCGATTTGTCTCAAACCAAGGAATCTTTTTTGTTCTGGTATCAACTTTGAATTATGTTAGTGAAAAAAGTTTTACTATAAAAAACCATATTTTCAAATATTATTCATTACCATAGCTTCCTTACTCTTCCATGAAATATATCAATATTATAGGTCAATCGATTCGTCTCGAACCAAGGAATCTTTTATGTTGTTGTATCAAGTTTGAATTATGTTTATGAAAAAAGTTTTACTATAAAAAACCGATTTTCAAAATATATAAACAAACATAGCTTCCCTGCTCTTTAATAAAATTTACTGATATTATAGGTCAATCGATTCGTCTTGAACCAATTAATCTTTTATATTCTTGCATCAACTTTGAATGACGTTAATGAAAAAAGTTTTACAATAAAAAACCGATTTTTAAAATGTGATTAAGTGCTAAAAAAATGCAATTAATATTTTTAGAAATCCTTCGGTCAGTTTCAAGATATTAGTGGTGAAAATAAGCCATCCAAGTTTCATCAATTTATCTGCAACCGTTTTCAAGTTATCGTGTTCACAAAAAAGCGTGACATCCATACATGCACACACGCGGATTCACACATACACATCTGGACAATTGCTTAGAACATTGTATTGGACATTATTAAATTGAGAAAGTTTTGATTAAATGAATTAAAATTTTTTGGAACATGTTACCATTACAAAGCTTGGTCTATGAGGAGCTGCAACAAAAATGATCCCACCGTTTTTCTGTGCTCTGTATTGAGTGGATTTTCTTATACCACATCACCGGGATCACAAAACGTGTTCATTCATGCGAATATATCACTTTAATTAATAATTGATTTACCTATAATATAAATATATATATATAATTTTTTTGTTTTTTTAATTTATATATTATTAATAAATATACCACTTTAATGGACATGATTTTTCATTATTAGCTATAATTTTGATGGCCATTGATCATCCTCTAAATCTTCACCGATTGTCTTCTTTTTTGGTACAGGACATTTTTTTACAAAAATGAACAAATAAGGCAACAGTGCGTTTTGATTTGAAAGAATTATTTGGTTTATTTTTGCAATAAAAAAAAAAGACAGCTCTACTGATAGTGCTAGTCTCTTTTAAAAACATAACCACGATTCAGCCCCATTAGAGTCTACCTCTAAATATGTAATTGAATATAGGGTAAAGGCATCAATCACCGAGGGTGGACTGATAGAAATAATAATGTTGATTTAACCATATGATCGTTGGTTGAAAAATTACGAGTATATTTATAATATAATACGTGTACTTCAATGATAAAGAGTAGGAAATTCACTTACTGAAATATGGTAAATACAAGTTACTTATATTTGTGGTACAAAAATGTAATATATGTGTTGCTATTGTATGAAATGTGTAATTCTATTAAACACTTGCTTGACGGAACTATCTCCGAAATGTTGTCGTTTAGCAATACCCTTTGTATGACTGATTACCCGACTCGCTTTGTTTAGTTTACAACAGGCGCATCTTGATCGCGCCTGCGCGTCTTCTTTCGTAAGCAACAAGAATCGGATGGCCAAAACAGACATTCCGTATGGCTGTATCTATACCAGAAATAAAATAGAGTTAATTTAATCATAAATATTGTTGTACCACTTATTTATTTCTATCAGTGTGCACCAATTGATGAGGATCGCCAGATGTTTTGGATCATAAATGGTTAACTGCCATAATAATTAAAATAAAATCAATAATTTAATACTGTCAGCAATATGAAATACAATCGCTAAAAACTAGAACAAGGTTATTTTTAATTTTTAATTTAAGCAGCATATAATTTTTGCGACTTCCACGTTTGCTTCTGCTTCTATTTGTTTACCTTGTTCTAAATGAATAAAAATGTATTAATAATCTTCCAGCATTTTGTATTTGTATGTATTCATGAAAAGTTCCTAGGGCCAGATAGCCCTATAAGGAACAGGTGATACATATTACAATTAAAAAGTGAAGGTGATCGATATAACGATTCAAATCAAAATAGGTATTTAACAGAAGTAAAGAAATAAAGAAATAAATGTGGTCTATTACCAATAATACTGTACGTGTACATACGCAAATATACATGCTTAAGAGTAAATATAGATTCATGTGCACGATTATATATGTTTTAAACTCAAGGATTTAAGTGTTACCAATGTGTAATTTCGAGGGTAGGATTTGATGTGTTAAATAAGTAACCAAAAAGGAGTCATCTAAAGTGAAATACTGAAGATGCATTTCTAATGCTTATAGGTAATTTGTTCCAAAGGCGAGCACCACGAATAACAAAAGACCTTTGCATTTTACTCGTGCGGTGTGACTGAATTTTTAGTACTGTTTTCCTTTCACGGAATTTGGAATGTTTTGGTTGATCTTTTTCAATAAAATGGAAGAGATTAAGAAGATAGTGCGGAGCTTCATTACTGAATAGGCTATTAAGCAGGATACCCATAAAAAATTGTCTTTTTTTGGCAACGTTAAGAAGTCCTGCTCTTTCTCTATACTGGGTAATATGTTCGCATTTTGAGATGTTATAGATGAACCGAATGCAAGCACGTTCAAGCTTCGAATTCAGTTCATCAGTAACATCGTAATATACAATATAAAGGTCTAATAATAATAATAAGAATAATAAAAAAATAAGCATAACGTCTAAGCAAGAAAATTTTCTTATTTATCTTATTTTTTACACTTTTCAACTACCGATATAAAAAAAGAAAACTGTGAGATAGCAAGTTTTATTCTTTATCTCAATTCTATATGTTTATAGTGTTGCACTTGACCGAGAAATACGAGAAATAAGCAACGAGAAAAGCTCTTGTCTTTTTTTCATGAAATCTCATTTTATCTCGTCGCATATAAGCGAGCTTCTCGAAATATCGTATATTTCGATGAACTGTCTTGTCAGTGTCAAAATTGACATTCGCTAATAAACAAATGTCATAAATATTGTCATGAAATCTTAAAGTAGACATAGGAGGCAGCAAAAAACATAGTATTCAGAGTAAAATGTGTATTTGCATTAAACTATGTAATTCCTTTATAAACAATTTAAATTGCTAAATATGATTTTAAATAGTGTAATCCTCTTTGTCTTCTATATCTTCAATTTATTTTGTGTATGGTCTCTGTGGTTATGTCTCATACAGATGCACAATGAAAATTAATTTCTAATTCTGAAACTTTGGGGCCAAAAAGGCCTTATTTACACTCCTTTAATAATAATTATTAGAATAATTTTTAATTAATTATTAAGCAGCATGTTTAAAAAGCATAATAGCATTACGAGTATATGAAAAATTATTTCAGTATGTAAGAATAAGGTTTGATAAAGATTTATCTTTCAACATATATTGTCCTCCAAACTTTCCTTGAAATTTTCAGTGCTATCTGACATTTTTGGCGTCTGTTGTTTTTATTTGACAACCTTGAATAACATGTACGTCAATGACGTTTCGGCCGATAACTGAGGCGAGGAACGAGATTGTATGAGACGATAAAAACAAAAGAAAGAATCGGATTCTCAAATTTTAAGAAAAAGTCTCAAACGACTGAAATGAGCAAGCGAACCAAGCATCTCGTATCGTTATGTAACACTATACACGTATGGCAACAGCTTTAATTTGAGCCATTCCCTCAGAAATTTTGACTACAAGAAAAGCCTCCGCATAGGGATCTAAAAACCCACATTTTTTCTATTTGTTTTTTTCTCAACCACTGCTGTAAAAAAGAAACTATAGCATAGCAAATTTTATTTTTTATCTCAATCCTACATGCCAAGAGCTTAATTTGAGACATCCCCAAATATATTCGGTCTTCATACCAGCATAGGGGTCTAAACAACAAAATTTTTAACAAGCATCTTTTTCATCATATTTTTAAGCCACTGGTATAAAAATAAAACTATAACATAAGAAATTTTAGTTATTATTTTAATCCTACATGCCAATAGTTTCATCTTGACCCATTCTCGAAGAAAATCGGACTAAAATAAAAGCTTCCAGCATTCAGGAGGGGCCTTCTCACCCCTTAAGTTCCATATCCCTTTTGGCTTACGCACGTAATTGTTTGTTTAAAATTTGGAATTTAAATAGAAGGCAGATTTTCCCCCAGGTTCCTAGTATTTTTCTTCGCCCATTAGTGGTCACGTTAAAAGGCGAATACAAAACCTTAAGGTTGTAGCTTGCATATTTTTTTAAGGCACGGTATTATAAGGGTTTCCCGCAAAATCCATTCTCGATTTTATTTGTTTTAAATTTATCAGTATTAACCGCGTGTTCCGGGCCTTGAAAACTAATATGGGATTTGAAATGGGAAAAGCTACGTTTTAGAAAATATGGTAAAAATACACAAAATTTGTGTGTAAGAATTACTTCTTATTAACTTTTTGTACTGTGAAGTTTAGTCGCTTCCTAAGGAATGTTCAAGGAATAATTTCCACGCAATAACTTTTAATTTTGACCTGCCCCCCCCCTCAACCCCTTTGTATTGTATTCAGAAAATTCCGCCAAAAAATGCGCAATAGCAGTTTTATGTAGAATTCATGCTAAAGGCGGTATTTTTTTTTATTTTTTCAACATAAACAATGTTTATTCGATAAATGAAATTTTTTCAAGTATCTTCTAACTAATCTCAACGAAATCGATCTGAAAAATAACTATCCATAAGGTACTAAAAAAATGGTGTAAAAAATGATTATTATTTGAAAAATTAGGTTATAATTTCTGACATAAGAAAATACTGAAAAATAAGCGACATAGTGTAAGAGATTAGAAAAACTAGCAAGTGAATGATTCATAATTGTTCAAATAATTGCAAACTGTTGGTCATAGAAAAAATCTTTCTCAATATTCATTAACTGCGTCATCAATGCTACAAAATAATAACTTTTCACGATTAACAGGGGAAAAATATTGTTCAAATATTTGAAAAATATCTTAAAAAAATATTGATCTCAATATTCCTATCGTGTCATTCATTCCAGAAAATCTTAACATTTCACTACCTGATGTAAAATAAGTGATACAAATTGAAATTTTTTAAACAATTGACAAATATGTTTTAAAATAATTACTCTAAAAATTCATCAACTTTATCATTTTTTATTAATTTCAAAAACAATCTTGCTAAAGAAATAGGACCATAAGCTTGCTTAAAAAGAAAGAAATAAGTAAAATTAAAAAACTGACTAATTAACTGACAATTATTTTCAGTTTTTCAAAAATCAATAACTTACCTTAAATAATACAATAATGGAAAGTTTATATTTTAGATAAAAACCTTCATGAAATTTAAAATAGAAATATTATTTTTTGCAACACCCAATTTGAAAGTGAAGACTTCCATGCCTCTAACTGATGTCCAAAGTGCTTCAATACAGCAGACTGTGCGAGAATAATATTTGACGCATGCGCATTTTGAAACACTTCTCTTTGGCGAGTCGACGCAATGGACGCCCCCGCACCCCTCTCACTGGCTGCTAGATTATAGCGGCATTTTAAGAGAACATTTGAAGGGTCTAGGTACACTGTAAAAAAAAAATTCTAGTAATTTTACCACTTTCAGAGTAGGTCCGATTATTACCTACTGCCAAAGTAACGTTTTCACTGACAAGAACGATTATCCACTTTTAGTATGGAATTCAACTTTTAGGTTACTTAAGTTTCCAGACAAATTCTGTAAAATTACAATGCATTATGAACATTGTGGATTTGTAGGTGATGGCATCCTAACCAAGAATATTCGTGTTTTTATTCAACATGGTAACTTTAGCATCTACATGAGAAATGTGAATGATGGTATGCTACGTAGTTATCAACAAAATAAATTGACATATATACGAATATAAATAAATTTATTTTCCTAAATACATCCTTTAACTATATTTTTTATCAATTTTGTAAATAAATTTTTC
>CAKNWW010334492.1:0-15223 GCA_932074435.1 Andricus kollari
ACATGACAAATTTCCGCTTATTTAAGGCAAATATGAAAATTTTGATATAAGTCACTGAAGCGTTGTTATATATAACAACTTTTAAAAAAAATTAAGTTAAAATCTTTTTCATATATAAAAAATTGAAATATTTCTTAGTTATTCAAAAATATTATTCGAAATATTTTTTTCTGAATAATTTGATGACGCGAGTTACTATTTTCTACTACAGGTGTATTATTAACTACATAAGTAAATGTAAAAATCCACTTTTAAACATGTTCGATTGAAACTAAGAAATTGAGGTTATATTTTTCCTTCATTTTGGTTTCACTATTTGAATAAGTGAATTCCACTAATTCAAATAGTGAAAAAGACTAATTCCACTATTTCAATAGTGAAATAATTTTCACTTATTCAAATAGTCAAATTTTCACTATTTCAGATTTAGAGAGTAAATATCAAATTTATTTCGAAACTATCCTTATGAAATTTTTTGATTAGATCACAATTCAAATAGTAAGAGCATTTTCAAAATAGGAAACAAAATTTTTTCAAAGGGTTTCAGAAATTGTTGTCAAAGTTTCTTGTACGCGACAAGAAAACTTGCAAATTATTCAAATGGCATTTTCAATTTTGATATACATTACAAAAGTTATGTTTTGCTAAAAATATAAAAAACTTCTTTTCTGATAAATTAAGATATTTTAAGTGACATTTTTGGTAGGTATTAAATATATTGGAACATTATCCCCATGAAATGTTTCGATAAAACCCAAATTCAAAGAGTTTGATCATTTTCAAATTTGCGAATTTTAAGAGATCCACAAGTTATAGTTATGGTTTTTCGTAGATGTCAACAAAATTAATGAATCATCATATAGCGACATTTTTCGAATGCACACCAATTCCAAAAGTTCTATAAGATATTAAGGCCGCCAGGTGGACGATACAATCGCTTCTTACAGCAGCAAAAACAGCGCAACAGCTTTAAGAATCGAATGCGCGAATACGTCAAATACATGTATGAATGTCAACGACAGTTTTTCTTCAATGAAAGGGATAGAAACAGTGATAGGGGTTGTCCATTTCATTTTGCTTACATGGTTTTATTTGTCAAAAGCAATCGTCTGTATAACCTAGCTGTTGCGCGCGAAGTGCGAGTATCGCAATGAGAATGTAATAGTCAAGGCCGCAGGTCCTTTGAGAATCTTCTTCATAGTCAATTTGAAAAAAATATATTCAGTTTCACTTTATGATTGAAGTTTATGAGGGGTTTGAAGCTCAGTTTTTGATTTAAACTCTCAAACTTGGCGCATTTTCAGGGCAGCTGAGAATAAAAATTAGTGCAAAATAAGGAGCAAATATTGAAGTCATCATGAAAAATAAAATGTGTACATTATTTTACAATATCTGAATAAGCAGTACCAGGTCGAGGTACAGAAATAAATATAATGTACATTTGATATAATATTGGTGAACACAATCTAGAAAAGTTCACCTTTTGGACAAAATCGAATACGAAGCACGAGATACGTGATAAGGATTTGTTCGTTAAAGCTGTAGGAGCTTTCACAAAAGAGAATTCACAATCATCAAATTACAGTTGTTGATGCTTTGAACTTTAATTTTAAAAGTTCTGTGTACAAATGTGGTGGAAATACAAAGACCAAGCACGTGGCGCGAGGTAAATGCATTATCGAGCGCGCAGCGCGCGCCGAGAATGTGCCCGCGCAGCGGGCATATTTTTAATTTTTATTTTATCCTCCATACCTTGTAGAAAAATGCTACTTTAATGACGTCATACCTGAAGGCGGTTGGATTTGTTATAAGACCCAAATGTATAGATACATATATGCACTGCACGCATGATATACATCCTTTACCGATTATCAAAGTGGGTTGCCCGGTATTTCTGTCAGGGTCCTAGTCATTTAGTTGGTTTCCTCGTTAATCTCGATGGGGTAGAAACGAAACCAAAATATGGACCTTGGAAAGGAGCTGCCTCTCTGGAAGTGACCTTTTTCTTTGGGATTCTGACAGGATGAGGTTAGGCAACCGTACCGATCCTGCTTCAACTGCCTCTATTCTATTATTCTGTGTTGGTTTCATCCTTAATCTCGATTGGCTGGCATTTGTACGGTCAACACTCAGCCTATTGAAGTTTACGCAATACATACCCTATATACCAAAAATTGCACAAATAATAAAATGGTGAACACAATTTTAATAATTTTTTAATGTGTAAAGTTATTAAGAATAGTAAGAATAGTAATCTGTACTTGAATATTTTTTTAATCGTGTTTCAGACTTATGAGGAGCTGAAAAATGATCTTCCAAATTTATAAGCACGGTCAAATGTGCTTTTTCTAAATATTAGTTGCTCTTGCAATATAAACAAAAAATTCTCGGACATTACTGAAAAACCTGAAAGATTTCGCATCAACTCCGCTTTTTGCGAACTCAGTACAATTTTTCTGTTACTTAACTACAGCTAGGTTTTCCCAGTTGTCAGGACGTTTTACTCTGATATTGGCTTGTCGTACACGCTTTGGCATTCCCTACGCCTTATCATGCAGTATTTATTAGTAGAATTATTTATGACTATTTTTACATTCTCATCATAATGAGAAGGAATTAGTTTTATGTGAAAACTGACTATCGCGGATTTTTCTGAATCTTCACGTTTCGAGACCGCCTGAATCCGAGAAAACCAGTTTAACGACGCGACGGTGTCTATTTGTCGTCGTCTGTATACCGGATAACATTTGAAAAACTAATCTGATTGGAGTGTGCTTTGTTACACATTTTCAGGGACCCAAAAGAAAGATCGAGTTCGTTAATCAGCTATTTTAGATGAAAATTCAAAAAGTCAGAGCATTCTCCAAATTTTTTAGACAATTTTTGCGAAATATACAAATTCTATGTACGGGCATTCGTAGTACTCGGAAACTTGAACAATTTATCCTCACGACTTTTTTCGCTAAAACACAAATTATCAGAGTTGTACCATTTTCAAAATTCAGAAATACAAACGAAAATGAACATTTTAGGCCACACAACGCACGATCTGAAACAAAGTCAAGAGAAAAAAAACGTTACCTTTTGAAAGCCCTTCAATATTATCATAAAATGTTTTTGAATTATCTTGAAAAATCGAAAATTCAAATTTTAATCGCACAAAAATAATGAAAAATCAATAATTCCATTTTGCAGTTAAACTATGCAACATACGAAAAAAGCTAATCAACAAAAATTGTGGACCCAAAAATGAGCTTTCGTTTTGAATTATTTTTTGATAGGATGCGTGGTTTTTGTTTATTCTTTTGGAAAAACGACATAAGAGACGAATAAAAATGAAGATACAAAAGTTGTTCTACCAAAAGATATCTACAAATTTGTTATAAACTTTTATTATTAAAATATATTAAAAATTAAAAAATTACCTTTTTGGAAAAAGGACACAAGCTACAATAAAATTTTATTTCAAACATTTTTTTACCTAAATTATATCTGCAAATTTGCTCGAAACCACTTTACGCTAGGATGCGTTTTTTTAGTTTAAATCGTAAAATATAACATTGAAAATAAACAAATTTAATTTATGGAAAAATGTCACAAGTTGCAATAAAATTTTTATTGTATGAATTGTTTTTTTCTTATAGGATGCGCACTTTTTTCAATTATAAAAGCAAGATAATGAAAATACGTACAATGCGAAATCGGCAAAGTTACTCTTCACAGAAGTGTTCCTCTCAAGTGTGGGCGGTTACTAAGTGGTGCAATGCATCCTACAATTTGAAGTTGTTCATCATACTCTTTTGAAAAGTCAGTTTAATTAACCTGAACGCAAATTGTAATTTTAACAAAATTCACAAACGAAAAGCCACGCTTTAATTTAACATATAGTTAGAGCTACTGGTTTAGAAAGTTCTTCTAACGATCCACTTTTTTCCACGTATCTTTCCACAGATAAGGTCTAACTTTTGCTTACTTGCTCTTTTTTTGGTAAACATTCTTTCTTTTTTAATTTTCGGGGCAGAATCAGTTTATTCCTCTAAAGATTAAGGTTAAATTAATTCCATCTACGGTCAGAATTTCTGCGAGACATTACCGGATACTGTGAAGCATCATTCACTGCTTACAAGCAAAAACAGATTTTTCCCCGAAAATGAAAAAAAAAAAGAAATGAAGGTTAACAAAAAAAGAGCAAGTAAGCAAAAGTAAGACCTTATCTGTAGCGGTGATTTACACTATGTTCTTGAGTGTTCGTATTATTATTGTTATTATTATTTATCATACATGATATGATGATCTAACATATATACACACATAAAATATTTATATTGATACCTAACAGCATTCGTAAATTGAACGTGGTACCCTCGAGCGTAAAAATAATAATTTTGAAAAAGAAAATATTTCCATTTCACGTTTTCTTCTACTTGATTTTAAACAGTATAAAAAGAGCTATTTGTTGAAATAGAAACAAGTTTTTTTAAAGTGGCGTTTTTTTCAAATATCAATTTTAATTTTGATCTTCGAAGAAAAGAATTTCACAATGAAAGCTACACTAACGTAAAGTTGAAAAAGCACATGAAAAAGTTAACATTTGAGGCCCCTGTATGTTAACAACAGGTCGATGAATGAACCTATGGTTTGGTGAATTAATATAGGTCCAACAGGACTATAATTCAGCCAAGTTTCAACCCGATCAAAGAAGAAAATCATTTTAGGTGGGAACACTTTACGTATTCTTATATTATATGAAAACTCTACATAATCTTATATATAAATACAGATTTACACTAATTTCTATAGAGTATCATTTCTTACCCTCCTGGATTATTAGTTAAATATATTTTATTTTCACGTTACAAACAATGATGTAAAAGGAGTTTCTTAATCGTTTTATTTTTTTCTTCTTCAGCTTACCAAAATATAATGGTACACTTCCAGCCAAATTTCAAACAATTTCTGACGAAAAAATTAGCCAAACGTTTTTTTGAATTTTCGAAAATTTGTTTACAAAAAAAGACCACTACGGAAAATTTGATAAAAATATATCCTCGAGTAGAAAGCCTAAGGATTTGTTTGAAAATAGAATTTGGGATGTATCTGTAAAGTGTAACCTAAATAAATTTTTTTTAATTCAAAATTTTTTTTTCCAGAATTTTTTGTAAGAACTTTTTTTCTGGAAAATTGTCCCAATAGACTAGGCAACATATATTTTGTTCATTACAAAAAGTTGATACGGACCTGCGAAAGGGGTTGCCAAGGGTTGCACTGTTTCTCATAAGAAATCCAGACGTGAAAATTCAGAATCGTGAAGAATAGGTTATCGAGTTGACCCTGAAAACTTTTCTAAATAATTAGCCATAGTATACGAATAAGAAATTACTTTTTGAAATTCACCCCCATAAGTCTGTTTCATAGGGTCCAAAATAATGAGTAAACCTCATAAGTTAAAAATTGGGTATTGCGAGTTTCTGGCGGTAATTATTATTTTTTTGAGGTTTCTTTTAGTAAACACTATTTCTAATACATTAAATATGACTTTATACTGGTAATTTAATGTTTAAAGAAATGTTTTAAACAATTTATTATTGTTTTATCTTAGAATAGAGTTAGAAAGTCGCGGTTTTATGTGAATTTTTCAACTGATTTTAAAATTTTCAGTTAAAACGATTCAATAATCAATTAGACTTAACAGAAAACATTTTTTAAACAATTTACTATTTATAATAATCTTCTCTTAGAACAATGCTAGAAACTTGTAGTTTTATCTAAAACTTTCCACTTTTAGTCCACTTTCAAATTATAATGAGGTAATAATTAAATCAAGTTAATAAACATAACTGTTTAAACAATTTATTATTTTTTTAAATAATATTCTCTTTGAATAATGTTAGAAAGTTGCGTTTTTTCCGAAATTTTCAACTCTTTTTCTACTTCTCACTTAGAGTATGATAATACTCCACTTTTTACTTATCGAGATAATAAATAATGCAAGTTAGTAAACATAATTGTTTATACGATTTATTATGGTTTACAACTACCTTATCTTAGAGGAATGCTGAAAAGTTGCGGATTTTTCTGAAATTTTCTGCTTTTCTTTGACTTTTTAGTTATTAGTTTTATTTCAAAAAAATATATTCATAAAAAGAAAGATTGTTAAAAAATTATGCTCTCTATTGTTTATTTATTATTAGTTCATAACTAAAAAGCCAAAGCAAAGTTTAACATTCAAGAAAAAACCGCAACATTCTAGCAATTATCGGAGAGAAGATAGTTATAACCAAAAAGAAATTGTTTAAAAAATTTATTTAAACATATAATTATCAGTGGAAAGTAGTATGTTCTGTATTAGAAACAATTTGTATTCAAAAAACCACACCAAAATCATAATTAGCGCCAGCAACTTGCAATGGGTGTTTTTGCACAAGCCTTCGTGGTCTTGTCTTGGCACAGGTTACAGCCATAAATGCGAGAGAAGTCCGTGTGTCTCTAATGTCTAGCTGGTGAGACGGAGCTAGACATCACGGTCCTAGAGACATATTCGAGACATATCGAAGAAACTCAAGCCAAAACCAAGCACAAATATTTTTGTCCGGGAAACTTCAAATTTTTATAAATTTCTTTCGATTTTTAATGAATAATTATTAAGTTAATGATTTTGTATGAAAAATAAAATTTTTCTAAAAATAATAATCAAAATTTAAAAAAAAAGTTTTTGATTAATCAGTTAAGTGTAGTATACTTTGCACCACGAAACAGTTTCTTGCCGCTCTGAGCTGGTATTTCATGAGAACTTCGCCAGAAATGACGCGTCGAGTGTTTGAGAAAGCAGTCAACGTGAAGCAAAGCATACTTACCTGGCGCAGAGGCAACCGTGATCAAGAACATGATGATCAACAAGGCGGTTCCTCCATTGCTTTTTTTTATTAGTATTGCACAAATTTTGGGGAATTTCGCCCACATAAATGTCGGAAAATTCTCGAAATTTTAAATTATTACAGAATAACATGAGGAATATTTCCCATCAAATTTTGGGGAAAATTCACCACTTTTTGTTTAATATTCCAGAAATGTTTAGGTAGATTTCTCTATAGAATGAGTGTCAATATTCACAAAGTTTTAAGCAATGTTTCGTAAATTTTGTGGAATTTTCCCTACATAAATGCCGGGAAAATTCCCGAAATTTTAGGTATTATTTTACAATATAGCATAGGGAATTTTCCCCTTCAAGTCTTGGGACAAATTCACCTCTTATTGGTTAATATTCCACACGAATGTTTGGGGAATTTCTTCTACTAAACTTTGGGGACAATTCCACAAAATGTGTGGAAATTAGCGTCAACACAATTTTGGGGAAAATTCCCCAAGAAATTTTGTACAGTGTAGAGTACACTATAAAAACTGTTTTTCATTATCAAAATTTAATGCCGATTATGAATATCATAATTTCAAGGTACCTTTCGGGGCAAAATCTTAAGAAAAATGATAAAATCTGCAAAAAACTCACACTTGACGGCCATCATCCTCGCAATGTCAAGATGTAATAATTTGGCAACGACATCAGATTTTAGTCGGAAGGTGATATATTCGAGCTTGCTTTTTTTTGTCGTTTTGACTCGTTTGTCGTCAAAAACCTACCATTTTTACCTTTATCGGGCATTGTGAATCTGGAACTGCTGAAAATTGTGTGGAGAGAGGTTTTGGAGAGGTTAGGCGCGACCCAGCTGAAAATTCCTGCGCAGGACCGTACGCAGAATCCTGGTGCACCGTTTCCTGCCACGGGCCCGGCGAGCAAACCTGTGTAGGAACCTGCAAAGGAACCTGTGTATTCAAATACCTGTACAGGTTTCCGCATTATCGTAGATGTTGCTGCCAGAAATTCCCTAGGGAGGATCCTGTGCAAGTGGGACACATTTGCAAAAAGTATCTGTGAAGGATCCTGTGCCGGTTCCTGAGCAGGTGGGACCCTCGCAAAAATATATCTGTCCCACACGAATATTCTTGTAAAGGATCCTTCACACACAAGCAGACACACACAAGCACACACAAGCACACACACACACACACACACACACACACATATATATGTTAGGCTCAAAGACCGAGAACGGCCAAAGTCCGAAAAAAAACGACCAAAACGCGTTCTGGCCGTTGCAGAAATGCCAGAACCCGTTGTGGTTGTTTTGAAAACGGCCAAAGACCAAAATAAATGACCAGAACGCGTTCTGGCATTCTTGAAAATGCCAGGATGCGTTCTGTTGCTTTTCAAAGGACCAAAAACCGTTCTGACTGGTAGTTTTCAAAAGTACTGACTCAAAACTGTTTTTTGGAGTAATCGAACTATATACGACGCATAGTGGCGAAAAAAATTCTTTGGGACAAAGATCCGCCGATTTCTCAAATCTCAACCGAACAAAGTTTTTTGTTTAATACTGAGAAAGGATGGTAATTTGATGGATTTATTATTTAACTTTAAAAATTCAATTGTCTATATGTGTACTATCTACTTAGGCCTATTTATTAATACTTCCTCCAAAAAATACAGGTAAGTAAAGTTACTTTCGTTGAATACATACATTCACGTGAAGAATGGAACTGAAGAGCATTAATTATGACGAAATAAACGAATGAAGTCTTTATTTATTTGGCAAAAATAATTGTTTTATTTGTTCTTAAACGAACTATTTGAATGGCATTTTGAATTACACTTAACGTGGTTGGATGGGTGACCGTCTGATACTACTGCGTTGCTGTTGGCGGTCGCGGGTGTGGTGAGCCCACACTTGTAGTTATTTACTAAAAGAAACGATCCACCTAAAAAAACACTACCCGAATCGGGTAGTGTCACGCTTACCCCTATAGGCTCGCCGAAAGGGAAATAGCTTAATGATATATAACTGTTCTTGTTCTAATGCAAAGTATGATAGCAAAGAGTCATTGGCAATACATTTTTAGTTAGTTCCGCAAAAAAATTGGGCCTATTCGTGGAATAATAGTGAAAATTTGGATTTGTTCATAAATATTGTTTCAGTAACTAAGAATTGTTGATTTGAAAAAAATGACAGCAAGGATTCATTAGCAAGACATTTTCGGTTAATAATGCCATAAAAATAGCCCCTTCATTGTGACATAAGAAAACTCTGTATTTGTTTATAAAACTTGTTTAAATAATTTTCAAGCAGCAGCAACTAGTCTTTACTAATCGCAATGCGACATTAAATTCTCTTATATATTTTATATAAAAACTGTGAATATGAAGCAGCTAATCATTTGACAGACTTTTGTCCAAAAAAAGTGACCAACGTAAAACCAACGTAATATGTTTCAAATCCGCCCTTTTGAAAACTACCAATCAGAACGGGCTTAGGGCGTTTGAAAAAGGAAAGGATGCGTTTCTTTTATATCTTGTAAATTGAGGAGGTATTGTATTGATGAAAAGTGTAAATGTCGATCCAACTTTGTTAAGTGTAATTCTAAATGCCATACAAATAGTTCATGTAAAAACAAATATAATTATTACTTTTACCAAATTTCGAGTCAGCCCTTTTGAAAACTACCATTTAGAACGGGTTTTGGTCGTTTGAAAAAGGACAGAACGCGTTCTGGCATTTTCAAGAATGCCAGAACGCGTTCTGGTCGTCAGCTTGATTGTCAGCAGCTTTGACTTGTTTAGTGTGTGATTCAAGATCCTCAGTTCTTGGGCGAACTTTCGAACCCTTTCCGTGAACGGTCTACCAGATGTTATGTGGTCAATCACACATTGAACACGGGACGCATTCTGTCTTGCTCATCCAATCTTCTTGTTCAGTTAATGTAAGCGTCTTTTATCTTTTGATCCATTGTCGGTTTGAGCCTTCGATTTGAATCAGCCAAAGCTCTAGCAGCACCATAAACGGAGCAATTGATGGTCCAGAGGTCGGATTCTTGCGAGATTTCTCCACGAAGGAAGGCATCCATTTCAGCCAGATCTTGATGCTTAAGAGGAACTTGCATGTTAATGTTCCTTCTTCTCCTGAAATCGTGATCATCTGTCAGAAGGTGCCTGCTTTCCGCGATTGGTCTTAATGTCGCTTCCTGATCTTCGGCTGCAGCTTGATCAAGCAGCGGTTGGGGAAGCGCTCTGCGTGCATATCTATTTTTCCAGAGGTAGACACGTTGATTTCGCAACGATTGATTCAAAACGTGCTGAAGTTCTGGGTGTTTTCGGCACCACAGAGTATGCATACGCGCCATAAAGCATCGGTGAATAGGGATAATGCTGGCATCGTAGCAGGCTAGCAAGTCATCCTTGAGTTCATTCGTCCACTCAAGGTGGGCGTTTTGCCGGATCGTCGTCGTGTTTTCATCTAAATTAGTTTCAGCACCCCGAACTCTGGGACTATCGGCATTGTTCTCAGAGCCATTGTCGGGTGCTCTGCGCGTTCGATCGTTTTTAACCGCATTTACAACTTTTTGGTGTTTTGGTGGTGTCATTGTTGTTCCCACGAGGAGCTAGGGTAAGGCTTCGTCCACCCTTCTAGAGCTCCGCATGCAAGGATAAGGCTGCATACTCTGAGAGGTCGCCCGGTATCTCAGAGTCACCATTTAATACACCTCACCCAGGTGCCATTCAGCTTTCGGCACGGTTGTTACGCCTCAGCTTAGGGGTTATTCCTTCGGGACCATCCCTGGACAATTGTCCGCGACTGCTTATTAATTATTGTAACCATATTCAGCAGAAACCCTTGGTACAGGGACCCTCTATCCGCAACCCGAGGACGCGTTCGATGGCTTTCTCATAGGCCCTTCAGTTCTATTCCAAAGGAATCGAAACCGAAACCGAATATATAAATAGAAAAATATGAACCGAAATATATGTGTGTGAGTGTGAAGGCTCCTTTACAGGTTTCTGTACAGGATCTTTAACAGATTCCTCAGTATCAGCATGCTTCAGAAAAACTACACAGGACCCTTCACAGATTCCTGTGAAGGATCTTTTACAGGTTCCTGTGAAGGATCTTTTACAGGTTCCTGTGAAGGATCCTTTACAGGAATATTCATGTGGGACAGATATATTTTAGCGAGTGTTCCACCTGCTCAGGAACCTATACAGGGTCCTTCATAGATACTTTTTGCAAATGTGTCCCACTTGCGCAGGAACCTGTACAGAAGCCTCCCTACGGAATTTCTTGTAGCAACATCCACGATAATGCGTGAACCAGTACAGGTATTTGAATACCCAGGTTCCTTTGGAGGTTCCTGCACAGTTTCCCACTACTACTTTCCAACCGAGCAATTCACGCCTACCCCGAAAGGTAAACGGCTTAATGGTATAATAATAATAATAATATATGGTGGAATTTTCACCCATTTATTTATTGTTATTTTCTTGTAATGTTTGTATGTTTTGAGTGATCATCAATTTGAAAAGCAAATATTTCATATTAAACATTTTTTCCACAAATTAAAGAATCAATCATTTAATTTTGATAATAAAACAGTTTGCATTTCCCCCCCTTAAGATAGGGTAAATGATACAACATTTCTGCATCAACTGTTTAATACTAGCAAGGAGAGGACGCGAGATGGGAATCGCCGATTCGACTGGGACTTTGCACGATGAAAGTACATAAAAATCTATTAGGGGCGTATTTTTTCTTTAGATCTAATGGGCCTTAGTTTTCGAGATATCGAGGATTTAGTATTTGCGCTCGAGCGCTCGACTCGCCTTGTGCGCTTACTCAGTCCGACACAAATACTGTGATAAACGGAAAGTCCACATGTTTTCTATATCGTCAGATATTATTCCTATAGAGTTTTTTCACGTAGATTGCGAATCTTAAAACGAAAATAATCCATCACGTCAAATTTTTAAAAAAAACGGGGTCAGAAAGTAACAACAAAAAATCGTTTTTGTCGCTTTTTGGAAAAGTTGTTAAACACTATAGTCCAGCGGATAGTGACTATTTTTCATGTGAATCATGCACAACATTTTCAAGATGGGATTCATCTGTATATAATTACCAATAAGAAATTATATTTTCGGTAAATCTATGCAAGATACGAAAAAACGTTTGGGAATAAAATTATTCACCTGAAAAAGATCCACGAGTTTTCTTGAGATCATTTTTTAATAGGATGCATATTTTCTTTAATTCTGAACAAAAACATTTTAATGTAAAAATTATGCGAAAATGTCCGTACAGTGGGCCGCTTTTTTCATAATAATAAGATGTCCCAGAAAAAACTGTTTTAATATTTTCTGTTTTAAAAGCATTTAAAAAATGCCTCCGTTTGTGACACGAAATACATAATTGTTCATGTTATCTGCCGAGCTACTAATGACAATGCAAAATATTTTACAACACACCTAAAATAACTGCTTAAAGCTTAATCTATCAACTATTCTAATAGAAAATAACGAGCTACGACGCTTTTTTAGACATGATATCTGGATTTCCAGTGTCATCAATAGACTAATACTTTGTGCATATGTGAGTTTCGGCCCTGCGTATAGTGCATATAGGACGCATTTCGCGGAAAGCATCATGCGGAGAAATTTTCGAATATCGCTATTCCGCGAAAATGACGCTGTCACTGCTGCAGTACTCACGAAAAGTTAAATCCTTTCAAATAAATAATGTGAAAGTAATTTTTTAGACTTATCAATAGTTTCCCAATTTTTGTGTGAAAAAAACATATATAGACTTGAATTTTTACTTTTATTGAATATAATTTGTAAATATATTATATTGTAACAAATAATTCTCTTGAAAGGCATTAGATGACAAATTAAAAAAAGTATTTTTTAACAAAAATTAGTTTCTGGATAAAAATTTGTCTTAAAAGTAATTGGTAATTAAATTTATATAATTCATTTTCTTCTTTCTTAGAGCATTTCGTATCACAAACGGAGAAAATCAAGATAATGGATTTATTGTACCTAGGCACTATTAAAAAACTTACATGAACTTATGTTATAGGTATTGCTAAACGAAAATGAAAAATATGAAGTCCTCTTCAATTGGAGTGTATATTGATCATCTTAGGCAATGCCAGTGAACTGAAATAAGGTGAAAATTATAAAGAAGTTACATGATTTCCTTAAAAAAGAAACATTAATCAACTTTTCATAAAAATGTAAAAAAGAAATTTGAATAATAATGTTAAATATTTACAAATAATATTCGATAAAAATAAAAATAAAGTTAATACATTGTTTTTCATAGAAAAATATGTATAATATATAATATAGTTTAAAATCATAGATATTTTTGAGATGAACAATTTGGGTTCTTATCATTTTTCCGTATATTGCATAGTTTGAACGGAAAATATAATTTTCTATTTTTAATAACATGCGGATCTCTCCCTAGGTATCGCGGAATCTTGTAGCTGGGGAACTGACAAACACTAGTCGGTGGGACTTGAACTAAGGAGCGATCCTTCCATGAGGTAATGGCAAAGCCTCCTGGAATATCGAGGGCACGAGTTCTCATGCTCCCAAGCTACGATGTGATCGCCGTGTCAAGAGCTGAATGGCACCAGGGTGAACAAATCCCTGAACACCCCGGCCTGCCCGCCTCAGTAGGGGCGGGCAGGCGGGGGTCCAAAAGGAGGTGTCTGGACGGAAACTTTGGGACACCAGGTTGAATCACATAGTATGTAGACCCATACCCCGCAAGCGGGGCTCTGCGGGGGGTGTTTTCTTATTTCCCTAGCTTCTCGTGGGACTCAAATGAATCCTAAACAATCAAAACAAACCAAAAACAATTAGGGGCCCGTTCCGGGTCCCTCCTCTAATCCACCGCTAAAAGTGGGAGGCTCCTTAGGGGGCAACCCACCAGAGGCGGTGCGAACTAAAGATAATGGTGGAGACAATCTTGTCGAAGCCGTTGAAGAGCAGCTCACGGAACCCTCCGTGAGGAGAAGACGACGTTGCGGCGCACAAAAAAGGAGAGACCGCAATGCGCGTCTCGCAAACAGCAGCCAAGGCACCACACAAGTGGCAGTGGCTGCGGAAATTGCACCTCGAGCAAATCCTCAGGCTAATCCCATTAGCAAGAGGAAGAAGGGCTCCGGAGAAACTCCCCCAAACAGGGTGTTGAAACGGCAGAAGACTCTGGAAACACAGGGCCTTACTTTCGCGCAGATGGCTAACAACGCCTTGGTGAGGGTTGTCGTAGCATCGGGTTATCCTGAGAACTGTATAACTCTTGAGGAGTTGGAGAGGATGAGGGATGAAATCTCTAAAGGGATTGACGCATTACCCCGCGAGGGGGGCGCCCCCAGATTCAACAACATCTTCATCAGGTCGGGGGCCATCTTAGTGGAGGCCGCGGACATCTGGTCGCGAGACTGGATAGTTGAAAAAACCCCAAAGTATAGGCTGAAAGAGGGCCTAAACTTGGAAGTCAAAGGGACGGAGTGTCTGCAGAGGTACCGTAGAGCGACCGTACTGATTCCCGGCACCCCCGAGAGTCGGGCGGTCGTTCTGCGGCGCCTGAGTTTTCAGAAACCGTCTCTGCGAACTGATTCATCGAAGGTTTATTCCGACAGGCAGAGTTCCAGGCCGAAGGGGAGAGGCTGGATTCTGGTCGTCGGTCTTCCTGAATCCTTAATCAGAGCCCTTGCGGCTCTTGATTACCGCCCCTATCTAGGGGCGAGTAGGGTAACCTTCCGAGTGACCCAACTGGGCTCCGCAGGGGGACCAGAAGCACCCGGAGGTGCCCCGAATTAGCCTGTCAATGGCTGAGACGGGAATCTCCATCATGCAGATTAATTTACACCACAGCAAAGGCGCCTCGGCGGTACTAGCCAGACGCATGTCTGTGGTGCAGACAGGGCTTGCTCTAATCCAAGAACCCTGGTTATGCAGGGAAAGGATTTGTGGCTTGTCAGGATGTGGCTCCATATATAAGGGGCCGCTCGAAAAAACGCCAAGGGTATGCATAGCCGTCAAGGGTATGGATGCGATCTTGTTGCCTAAATTCTGCTCTAGAGATCTCAACGTAATTAAGGCAAGACTCAGGGGCAGTAGCGTAGAAAGGCTAGAGGTGTATATCGCCTCGCCCTATTTCCCTGGCGATGCCGAGGGACCACCGCCTCCTAGAGAGATGGAGGCTCTAATTCGGCACTGTCAGGGGAATAAAATCCCTCTGCTGTTGGGCTGTGATGCGAACTCTCACCATACGGTGTGTGGAAGCACAAACATCAACGACAGAGGGAGAGATTTAATCGAATATAT
>CAKNWW010334502.1:648-13014 GCA_932074435.1 Andricus kollari
TTATATTTTTTAAAAGTTTTTATCGTTTCAAGAAAAACTATTGCAATTACTCCGTGACCTTCTAACCCAAAATTTCACGTAGAATCCGAATCTCAACAAGTTAAATGTTCATCTTCCCTTTTTAATGAGTTTTTCTTGCATGATACGGAGAGGATACGATGTGGATACTATAGCGATACGCTACAGCGTATCCGTTCCGTTCATTGGGTCTGCTAGGGAGATCGTGTGAACGAAGATTTTAGAAATTCGAGTTTCGAAACAAATAATCCACCTCGATATCAAAATAATGATCAATACATGAGACAGGATAATAATCGATTTGCAAATAATTCTTATTCAAGACGAGCATATAATAATTATCGACGTCAGAATAATCAAACTCAAGGATATTTTAATCCAAACAACAGCGCTAATCAGATAAATAATTTTTTTAATAATACAAATAGAACAAATTTTGATTACGGAAATTCGCAAAATCGTGTTTCATACTATCCCGATTATAATGATCGAAATATATCTCCGTATAATTATCAATCTCAAGGGCGTTATCAACGACCAAATGGTTTTCAAACTAATTATAACTCCCGCGAACAAAACAATAGAAGTAAGTAAGCTCGCCTAGAGGTACGAATGATCAATTACACATTTAAAAAAAGGCTTATAATAATCAGCAAAATACTCTACCGCAAAATAATATATTTAAACAGACTAGAGTTATAGAAGTCGTGGAAATAAAGATAATCGCGATGAATTTTATTTCAATCAGGGAAACGCACATGCCTGGGGTCAGTAGATAGTAAAACGATAGAGGCCAATCCGGGGCCAAAATATTTCAAAAAGCCTCTACCTTTAGATATGAGGGGTGAACTTTCATAAAACGATGATGAAGGCATATAAAATTAAAGCATCAAATTCATGCAAAATTCAAAATGGGCGACTAAGAAGGTTTTTATGTTTTTCTGATTGTTCCTAGACTTAACAAAGAATGTATTATTGGAGTGGACGTATTAAAAAGATTAAAAAGGAAAATGGATTTTGAAGATAATATTATTGAATTAAAAGATAAAAATAAATCGATTACAATTAAACTTTTAGAAGAAGATATAAAAAGAATTCGCATAATAACGGATGCGAAAAATGTCCAAAAAGGAAGATACGTAAAATGTTCAGGGAAATATTTAGAACCCGAAGAAAATTTTCCAGATGTTATAAAGGAAATTAATACAATTGAAACTTATGATAATGTCCACGATGAATATACATTCACTGATGAAAAAATTACAGAAAAAATGCACCACTGTACTGTATTAAACACATAAGAAAAAGAGCGATTCTACAAACTGATATCTCGATATAAAAGTATATGTTCTAGAAACCCGACAAGAATACCAATAATAATACAAGCGTCGGTTCGCGGCTAAACTGTATGAGGAAAAGTACTGTAAATTTCTTTTTTACTTTTGTGCTTTTGGATCAACTCTAGTAAGAAATTAACTCAATGACAAAACAATATGGAGATACGGAGATTTTTTAAAATTTCCTTCATGACCGCCAGATTTTTAATAAATTTAAGATTTGGAATAAGGTACGGCCTAATCATTACGAAGGATGGCAAAGGAGTACTAAATAAAAAATACAAAAATAAAATACGAAATTTAATAAAAAAATACCTATAAATATAATAAGTTAGCAGTTAGTTCATAAACGAATGAATTGTATTTCATTAAACGCATTCCTTTAGGGGGGCATTGATATCAATTTCTTAAAATTAAAGAATTAAAAATCGATTTTTAAAAAGGATTTTCGAGTTTAAGGGGGTATCAATCGATATATGTATATATCAGATTGAAGTATCGACATGCTGTTTTCCCACAGTTTTATTTTTTTTTTATTTTTCTATTAAGATTACTATATCATTTACGTTCCATGTAGCATTAGTTAATTGACAATTTCGCTAAATATATATATTTTTTTTGAAACGCATATATGTTTTAAAGGATAAAAGTTATATTCGTTCAGGGGGGCGTTGAGACGGTCCGTTCTATTTTCATAATTAGAATTAAATTATAAAGCTACAAGCGAATATTTATATTGATACGCCCCTGACTCAAAAGTGGACAAGCAGGTAGAGCGAAGGGATGATTCACGAAACCGTTCGACCATACGATTAACGTATGGTCTTGCATACACGTCTTGCTTTTAGTTCCGTGAATTTTTTAATTAAGTTTGCAATATCCAAGTTTTCTGAAATTGCACGTTCAATTAAAATGACTGCCAAGTTTATTGTCAAGCGATCTTGAGCCATAGTTGCCCGCAAGAAACTTTTTATTAACTCAAGTTTTGAAAATACTACTTACTTATTGATCCATAGACTATGGACCAGGTATGAAACAGTGAAATAGATTTTCCTAAATTCTAAGTATAAATTCTAAATGCGAAAAATAAATAATGGCTTCCCTGGGCCGCCAGTCTTCTACTATTTGCACCGTCGTAAGATGTTCCCCCCGTAGTGATAAGGGTACAAAAACCAAACTAATAAACTCCGCCCTACTACGGTAATTACGGGCAAGGAAATTTGTCTGGACTCTGTTTACGACTTTCCATAAATCTATACATCACTGTAAAATGCCTGTCCTCAAAAGAACACCAAATTCGAGTGTAGTCTTGAGTTGCATCATTTTTGGGTTACGAAAACAAACAAAGGCAAATGAACATTTTCTTTGTTCAAAATGAGATGCAACAAATTTCACACTAAAAATTTGCTGGGATTGTTTTGGGATGCTAAGGCGCCCCTCGATGATTGGCGCCCGGGTGCCATACGGACTCTCCTGTTTCAATTAAAACTTCTATCTATTAAACTATCCAAATTCGTCAGAATTCGGATAGTTAGACGTAAGTATTTGGGTTATATATATATATATATTTTAATTATTGTGATGCAATTTTTGTTAACGACTTTACACTCCATGTTCTAGTGGAGACCTCGTTGTGCATAGTTGCATTAACTATTGAAATTTTAATGGGAGATTTTAGTTTGATTGTTTAAAAAGAATAGAGCCAGAATGAAATTCGTAACGACTTTGGAAATCTCACGATAAAGATCTCGTTGTGCGAAGGAAGTTTTGGTTCTTGATTTTCTATTGGAGGAGAATTCAATTTGTTTCTTTTTATATGAGAGCGATTTTCGAAATTAATTTAAATTATTTTAAAATACGCAATCATCTCTCCCTTGAGTGAAACCATAATACTTCGATTTTCTCGTTATTAAATCCAAATGCTAATTGTGTTATAATCAAATTTAATTCTAAAATAATTAGGGCGTTTTTTAATGTCCTATCAGTATTGGAACCAATCTATATTGTTGGTTACAATCTACTGATCAGGACAGTGTAAATGCAAATTAAACGGATTTCTCTTGGATAATTAATATCATTATCATTGAGCCAAATGCATTGATGATTAAATTGATAATATCAGTAAACACAAAATCGATCCCCGGTTAGAAATTATGATAATGTTACATCAGATATGTATGTATGTATATCAATAAGCTATTTCCCTTTCGGCGAGCCTCTAGGGGTAAGCGTGGCACTACCCGATGCGGGTAGTGTTTTTCAGGTGGATAGTTTCTTGTAGTAAATAACTACAAGTGTGGGCTCACCACACCCACGACCGCCAACAGCAACGCAGTAGTATCAGACGGTCACCCATCCAAGTACTAACCGCGCCCAACACTGCTTAACTTCAGTGATCTAACGGGAACTGGTGCTTCCAGCGTGGTATGGCCGTTGGCAGAGATGTAACATTGTTTAATCCACCCATCCACTTTTTTCGTACATTTCAGAGGGCATGCCTGGATAAAGCTCACAAGTAAACCTATTTATTATTTGTAGAGCTAGGGTAAAATAATCGACACGTATTTTTTTGTATCTGCGGAGACTAAAATTTAAGGTTATAAACTACCCTTCGTACACGCCGCCCCCCCCCCCCCTCCACGTATAAAGTGGAATCAGTCAAGTGGTTCAAAAGGTGAGATGCTTCTAAGGGGGTTTCCAGGTTCTTGAATCCAAATTTAAGATCAAAATTACAAATTCTAAAATTATTATATCATTGATATTAGTGGATTCTCATCTCGCTCTCTGCCTAACCCAGGAATAACCAACGAGGAGGTAGCGAGTAACTATTCCCGTTTTTCAAACATTTTTATCGTTTTTATTCATTTATACGCAGCAACTTGTGCAAAAGTGGTCATTATTGCAGAATTGTGACTTGCATACAGATTTCATGCACCATGCGCACCTTATCACGGTAGTTTCACTGCAAAACTCGCACATTGGCGCAAAATTCTTGAAGCAGTAATCCACGGAATTCGAGAATCGGGGGAAAGAGAACTGGTTACACAGCCACACAAAAAAAACTTTTTTTGGGTCTGGAGGTCAGACCATGTTTACTATATGTTTATGGGGCCGCTGAATCCGAATCCGAGGTCTAAAAAATCTCAGCACGTTAGGGTTCTGACATAACTTGAAAAAACCTAATAAAAAATCTTATTCCTGATTTGGAGGTCAGACCATGTTTACTATATGTTTTTGGGGTCGCTAAATCGGAAAACGAGGTCCAAAGAACCCTAGCACGTCAGGATTCTGACATAACTTGAAAAAACCTAATAAAAAATATTCCGGGTCTGGAGGTCAGACCATGTTTACTATACGTTTTTGGGGTCGCTGAATCCGAATCCGAGGTGGACCCTAGCACGTCAGGGTTCACCTGTAGACCCGGAAAAAGATTTTTTATGGAGTTTTTTGAGGTTATGTCAGAACCCGGACATGCTGGGGGCTTTTGGACCTCGGATTCGGATTCAGCTACCCCCAAAAACATATAGTAAACATCGTCTGACCTCCAGACCCGGAAAAAGATTTTTGATGAGGTTTTTTGAGGTTATTTCAGAACCCTGACGTGCTGGGGGTTTTTAGACCTCAGATTCGGGTTCAGCGACCCCGAAAACTTATAGTAAACATGGCCTGACCTCCATACCCGGTAAAATATTTTTTTTGTGTGACTGTGTTATGGATCGGTGACTGAAGCTTGATAATGTTATTGCGGAGGTGTAAATTTATCTCGTGATTGTAAAAAAGAATTATGACGGAAAACTTTCGGATGCAATTTGTCCAAGGCCTGAAGAAGAACACATCAAGGGGTTGAATCTTACCTATCGTTCCTGGAGGAATACTGTGAATTTTTAAATATTCTCTCCATTCCACTATCGATTCAAATGTTTTTTTTTTCAGTTTCACTGACTCTAGTTCAATTGACTGATTCTATCACTCGACTGATTCGAGTTCAAACATGAAAACCACTTCTCATGTGCGGGAAGTAGACGCCATATTGGATCAGCTATTTCGAATTTTGTAATTACAACTTCAGATTTAGATTCAGCCACCTGGAAAATCCCTTAGAAGCATCTCACCTTTGAACCACTTGACTGATTCCACTTCATACGTGGGAACCACTTCTTATGTACGAGGGGTGGTTTCCACCCTTAAATTTGAGTCTCCGCAAGTATAAAAAAAATACGTGTCGATTATTTTATCTAGATCTATAAATTTGCAACGTTTCATCGAAATCGACGAGTGAAGGTTCGGTAGGTTTACTTGTCTCAGTCTTCTGATATGGATATTGGGATGAATATTTTTTTAATGTTGCCTGACATCAAATACTAGTAATAAATCAGGTTTAAAAGTTATATATAGTTTACATATAGTGGACAAGACAATGATATTTTTCATTTGTTTACAAATTTTTTCTTTATAAAACAAGTGAAAAGTATCAGTGTTTTGTCTACTATATATAAATGATATATAACGTTTTCACATGGGAAGCGAAAGAAAATACGAGATCCGAGCATTTCGAGGAGAGTTAGATTTTTTTTGTAGTTTTTGTGTACATTTTAGATTACAAGTAATTAGTGAAAGAAAATTTGTGAACCGGATGTTTAGAGGAAATTTAGAATTTTGTCCGATTTTTTCCATGTACGTTTTAGAGTGCGTGGGGGACAAAACGCAATCTTCCGATAATTATATCGGTATAAATATCTTTTCCTCATGAAATTGTTGGTAAGTCTATAGTGAAAAATGTTTTGTTTTTTTTAGATTAAAAAAAATATTTCGTGTTTGTACAGATCATAAAAGTTTCAATTTTGCAGGAACGTTTAGATATTAGAGCACATTTATATCCCTAATCATTTTTTATATGGATCGTCAAAATTCTGGGATACACTGTATATATTAAGGAAAAAATCTACTATGAAGATAAGTTTGAAAAATTAAAAATGAAACTGTGAAAAATCAACAAAATTAGAAATTTCCATTTTTCCGTGTAATAAAACTTCTAGTCTTTTTTGAGTTACAGTTCTTTCTCGAGAGCATATCTTTGACCCTCAGTCCCACGCCTAAAATGTAAAATTACTATTATTAATCAATTTCGTGAAAATAATTGCTAAATATCTTATCATCAGCGGAATCTAGCGATATTCATAATAATCAAAATAGGTTCTGTGTATAGAATTCTTTTCTTATAGTTTTTTTTAGCCTAGTGACAAAATTGTGCGTTTAGTAATCGTTCATTTACGATTTTAGAAGCTAATAAAAATGCAATTACGTGTACATACTGTAAATAAAATTTTTTAAATCCTATTTCCGGATCGTGAGCGTGTCCAAAAATAAGTATCAACAGGTTTGGTTAGCTGTAGGTCCCTTGAAACAGATACTTGGTTCCAGTTTTGCTTCAACAGGAAACGTTTTGCGACATTTTCTACACTCCCATGTGAATCTTGGAGATACTATAGAAGAGAGTGTATAAACGACAACCTTTAAAATATAAGCGATATGGAAAAAGGTATGCATTCCAGTAAAATTAGAGCAGAATATCATTGGGCAAGTAAAGGCAATTTACTCAGAATGGCAATATCTAAAACAGAACAAATTCCAGAAAACAGAATTGGAGAAAAAGAAGAGGGTTAATTTTGTTAACAAATTGGCAGGTCTTTTCCATATTGCCTGTTCAAAGGCACTAGAACTAATACAGTGTGAAAAAGTTAGGTAATTTTACCTCTACCAAAAACAAGGCAAGAGATCTTCAATTAAGATGAAGGACTTGCAGTCAACTGAGAAAGCGGAATCTCAATCTTTAAAAGGAATCCAAAAAAGTTCCAAGACAGAAGATTTAAGAAACATCGTAAAATATAAAAGGGAGCGTGTTTGCATTGAAGAAACGGCTGCACTTGAGTTGCGGTCCACGGTCAGAAAACCCTCAATTTCCAGACCGCGGTCACTTTAGGTTGGAGAAGTTGCGTTCCGAGCTCTGTTCCCCCACCCATGCGACGAACTCAGGGCAGTAGTGGCGGGGGGAATTTTCTCAGTAGGTACGAAATGGGTACCTACGTATAGAAAATCACGATAATTGGCAGTGGCAGAATGTAAAAAACTTAATTTACCTGAGAAAGGACGTTTTTTCAATGCCGCAACTCGAAAAATGCCCCCTGTGGATTTCGACCATAGACCGTAACTCGAGTACAGCGGAAGAAACATGCTATGCAAGCATAATCTCTGAACGCGATTCTGATGCATCTGGATCTTCTGAGGTTTCGTGCATACCACCTGCGAAACTAATGAGGAAATCGAAAGTAAAGAATAAGTGGAGACCTTTGAATTACATTAGATCGCACGAGAGTCAATGATCGAAACGCAGTTCATATTTTAACCCTAGAACTACCGAGTTGGGTCATTTTGACCCATTGATTTTTCTCGTTCTTGCTATTCCTTAACTATTGGACACAGACCGAATATTTTTCGTGAATTTTAGTCCTTTCTGGAGAGAAATGTACCGCGGTGATCCATTTTAGTGGACAATATTATTACCACGATATTTCATGTGTACCTCAAAAAACCTGGGTCTTTCTAGTGTTAACTGCCACAAACCAAGGTGAGTATGGGTGATCAATTAGGCGACAGCGTGTGTTTGTACGCCAGAAGCTGGCCGAAAATATTAAAAAATCATTCGTACCCGACGTTCCTTTGACTATTCACTAGGATGGAAAATTGTTACCAGCTTTGACCTCGAAGAAACGCATAGACAAATTGGCAATTTTGGTGACAGGTGAAGGAATCGAGAAACTTTTAGGGGTTCCAGCAATTCCTTGAGGCAAAGGAGATGCCCAGGCTAGTGCGTCTACGAAACAATGACGGATTAGTAGCTGATAGGTCGAGTAACATCTATGTGTTTTGACACGACTGCAAAAATGCCGGGGTGCATTGTGGAGCATGTACGTTACTTGAGGAAAATTAGGAAAGGAGCTCTTGTACTTCGCTTTTAGACATCATGTTTACGAGCTTACTGTCAAATCTGCATTCGATTTTCTTGTTAGACCTTCCAGTGGGCCGAACATTATAGTCCAGAAATTTCAAATGCCGTGGGATTCCATCGACCTAGAGAACTATAAAAAGTGCTATGGAAGATGAAAAAATATGTGGTTTTCTTACACAGATTCAAGAGAATATGATTAAATTCGTTAGAGATCAATTGTCTTTATTCCAACCTCGAGATGATTTTAGAGAGCTTCTTCTCCTAACTCGTGCATTTTTGGGCCCGAATACGGAGAAGGGAATACAAATTTGTTCTCCAGGAGCTTATCACAGCGCTAGGTGGATGTGCAAAATAATTTATTCCGTGAAAATATACATTTTCCGAGGACAGTGCAAACTCAGGGCGACAGAACTCTATGGAATCCAGTAGTTTAACCTCTTCATTGTCAGGGTGTACCTGCAGAAGTGGTTCACCTGTCAATGTCTGGCATTGACCCCAATAAATGACCTTCCTCTTCTGCGAGATCTACTGCAGTACAGTGAAATAAATCATAAGGTCTAAGGAGTAACATACAAAAGTTTTTCTAGACATTTATGGTGCCTGAGCGAACCATTAAATTTTATGAGCGAAGAGGGCTTATTTTGAGATTAAAAAAGCTGAAACCGTCTACTTAGATAGAAAGCGGTTTACGAGAAAAAGGGTTGAAAGAAATCCGTGCGGAATCACTATCGGTTTGGATTGCCGAGAGATCGAGCAAGCTGCGACGGAGCAATGGTCTAGGTTCCAGGCTAGAGAGTGTGCCGTCATGCGTTCGCGTAGTCGTACTTTTTCAATTTTATTTTTGTTTCTGATTCTTTTTTTTCAATAGTTCAACCGTGAATATGCATGAATATTATAAAAACAATAATAAAGAGTTTAAAAAATATATTTTAAGAACACAAAAATTGTTATTATTGACACAGATTTATTTTTATACATATATCAGTTGATGTTTGCAGCACGTAATAAATTATTTTTAAGCAATACACATTATTTTTCAATTTTGCTACACTTTTATGGGGGAGAAATAAATTAAAATAATTATATGTATGAAAAATAAATTAAAAGTACCTACAAACATAAAAGCGGACGTTGGGTTACAAGTATTGAGATTTAAAATGAAGAATACAATATTAGGCAGTATGAGGACGTTCGCGTTCTTGTACTGCGGAGTACCTATGTTTTAAATGTTTTTACGATGATTATCATCCTAAAGTTTGCATCAAATCTGTTTCTGAAGACGGCGATGATAACGAATAGCGTTCTTATGTATTTAAATATTTGTATCACATGTTTGTGCTGTATTTCATTATCAAATGATATTTTCATAGATGTTTTTAATAATTACGTAATATTTTCTAGATCCAATATTGCATTCTTCATTATAAATCTCAATACTTGTAACCCAACTTCCGATTTTATATTTCTAGGTACAGTCGAACCTGGATTTAGCGCTGGTTTTGGAGCTGACCTTGACGTTAAATCCAGAGTCTCGGAATTATTTTGTCTCTTTCCTGTTTTATCTCTCCTGGTTCTCTCTCTGTTTTGTCACGCCTGAGTGCACACCGCACATCCCCTGGCAAACGCCTCTCATCGATTCCCACGGCGCGGCGTTAATTCTCGGAAGAGCACAATCCAGAGGAGCTGAATCCGGGTTTCACTGTACTTTTAATTTATTATTCATGCATATAATTTTTTTAAATTTATTTTTGGCTCGTAAAAGTTTAAAAAAATTGCAAAATACTAATGTTTATTGCTTTAAAATAATTGATTACGTGCTGCAAACATGAACTGATTGACAACTAGTATATTATGCACCTAGGGGGAGAAGAGGGGCTTTTTCGACGCGTGCATGTTTTCAGTACACGTCGTAGGCGAGCGCGTCTTACGCAAGTCGAAAAAGTGCCTCTCCCCCTTGGCGCATACGACATTTTTTATAACAAATGGATGATTTTAGTCATTTCTCGAAATACAGTCATGATTTCAGTCCATATTAGATTTTGAATAAAGAAGCATGACATTTATGTGAACTTATTCCAAATTATCAAAAACTCAATAAAAAATTGCCCAAAATTAAATTAAAAAATTTCTATAGATTTACGGAAATTTATGAAAATTTTCGGCCATTTATGGTAATTTTACCGGTAAATATGGTAACTTACCATAAATCACCCAAAATTCATTTTTAAACATTTCCATAAATTTCTGGAAATGTATGAAAATTTAAGGTCATTTATGGTAATTTTACCTGTAAATATGGTAACTTACCATAAATTACCCAAAATTCATTTTTTAAATTTCCGGAAATTTATGAACATTTTCGGTAATTTATGGTAATTTTACAGATAAATATGGTAACTTACCATAAATTACCCGAAATTCATTTTTAAAAATTTCCCTAAATTTCCGGAAATTTATCAAAATTTTCGGTAATTTACGGTATTTTAATTAGTTATATATGGTAACTTTCCATAAATAACCGTAAAATTCTATTATATGCAAGAAAAATTTCCTCGCAGTTTTCACGGTGAATGGGCTGATAATCATAAAATGCGGGCTCATGGATGTATAATTTTCATTATTCACCTCTGAAGTTACTTTTTAGTCCCTAGGGAGTAAAAATTAGAGCTTTAGCCCCGTTTCATAGGCGCGAAAAGGGCTGAAATCATGTATGTGTTATAAAAAATATTTTTGTGTAAAAAATAATTTTTTTTTTATTCTTAAAATACATTTTCATAACTCTTTATTACAAACAAATACATTTGAAAAAAGAACGAGGATGCGAACACATGACGGCAGACTCTCTAGCCTGGAACCTAGAGCATTGCTCCGTCGCAGTTTGCTCGATCTCTCGACAATCAAAACCGATAGTCATTCTGCACGGATTTCTTTCAACCCTTTTTTTCGTAATCCGCTTTCTATCGGAGTAAACGGTTTCAGCTTTTTTTATCTCAAAATAAGCCCTCCCGCTCACAAAAGATGATAAAATCCGTGTCTTTCGTTACGCGCACTCCACTTGTTAGCTTTATTTGATTATCGTATATCTTTCAAATATACAACATGCGATTGCCTTGATTCCTAAATAATAATATAAATTTATGAGAAAAGGACAGTGAATACATCAAGCCGCGAGAGAAAATGCAGAAACTAAAAGTTGTCAACGATGTAGCCGAGAGAGGTGTGTCTCTCATGTAATCCTTTAATCCCATCCTCACAAAACAGGAAAGTCAGAAGCAGTATCTACTTCAGGTCGTTGAAAACACAGGAAACAAAAACCGCTTCGGAAGAAATTCTGCCTTGTAAAGCGATTAGAAGGCAATGAGTAATGTAAGTGATAAATAAATATTTAATATCAAATCCAATTAAAAAATAAGAAAAATAGAAATTTATCAATTATTCTGATGAAATTGATTGAAAATAGTAATTTTTTTGTGAGGGATTGAGAGTAGAAGATGTATTCTAAAAAATGGTAATATGAAATAACTATAATTGTTATTACACGGAAAAATCAAATTTTTTATTTTTGTTGATTTTTCACAGCTTCATTTTTAATTTTTACACTCATCTCCAAAGTAGATTTTTTCCTTAGTATATTAGATAAGAAGACGGACCGGCCGGGAGTATACTTACTGAAAACATCGCGTTCCCTATAGCTTATACACAGAGAAAAGTTTTACGAATTATGACTCTGGATCTTTACAACATAATTTCTGATAGTGTACTAAACATAATAATTTTTTGCAAAAGGGTAATGAAAGATAAATAATTAAGGTTTCCGTTCAAATAAATATAATAATGACTTGTGTAGCTTATATGGTTGTATTGTTGTTATGGAAGTTCGTGTTTCGTGCTAGTTGCCGAAAAAACTTCACCAGTTCAAGATTCATGTTTTTCTTTACCCCAAGGTTTAGAAAGAGCTGTGGTGACTTCTCTACCTTCCTCCTAGAATATTCTCGGGAGGGGGGC